>JAGFMW010000048.1:0-239572 GCA_021030935.1 Astrothelium subdiscretum | reverse complement strand
AATTTGTTAATTTTATTTATTTGTGCTATAATATATAATATTTAAAAAAAAAAAAATTTTGGTCTAGCGAGTTTTGTTTAATATAATAATAAACAACAATTAATATAATTGTCTTAAAATCTTAATTATAGCAAATTATTTCTAATTAAAAATTGTAATTTTTGATAATCTTAATATACTATTTACAAATATTTATCTAAATAAACGCGTTTATTTTAATATAGATTTAAATAATACAACGCAAATAGATATTAATAATAATATATATTTTAATTCTATAATATTGCAATTTATAATAAATATTAATTAATTAAATATAGTTTAATTTCTTAACTATAAATAATATATAATTACGTTTTTAATTTTTTTAATATTAACAAAATTTTAATAAATAAATATATTTAAAAATACTTTATAAACAATTTTATAATATATAAATTTATAGCGAGATATTTATATATATTCAAAATATACAACAACTAAAATTTTTAATATAGCTTTTAAATAATTTTTTTTTAACAATATATTTAATTTAGATATTTTTTGTAGTTTTATTTTTGTAATAAATTCGATAGTGTAAATTCTAAATAATTTAAAAATATTGTAGACTTTTTTTTAATATTATTTAATTTTGTTTTTCTAAAACAAATAAAATTTTATTATTTAACTAATTTAGATTAAAAAATATAACAATTATTTATTTATAAAATTGCAATTAATTAAGTTATAAATATTTAATTTTTAATAGATTTTATTTTTAATATTTTTGATTAAGTATAGTTTTAGCAACAATAAAATTTTTTTTTATTAACAACTATTTAATTATATTAGCAATTATAATATTATCTAAATAATAAGTTGTTATTTTGTTTTAAAATTAATCGAGAGTAGAGCGAAGACAAGATATAATTTCGATTTAAATACGCCAACAAAATCTCTATTAAATTATTAATAAATCACCAAAATAGTAGATAAATAGCTTTATTTTTACCTAAAATAGAAATACCTCTAAACTACTAACTTTATATTGCGCTAAAATACAAATTTGTAGCTTGCTAGTAAATTTTAGTGGGAAGTACAAATTCGGGTTTTGGCGAAAGTGTGGTTTTGAGCCTCTGGCGGCTATAGTCAACCGTCCCGCGCATCCGCGCTTCCGGTGCCCTTCCCGTCCCCAACCTCAGCTCTCACTCAGAAACCTCTTCCGGAGACTTGCATGAGGCACGCACACTTTTGACCCTTTCGACTGCTGTCTGCTGACAAGCTTCAACCTCATATTATGCTCGGTACCGCGGAATGTATTGGACGGGGTGGATAAATTGGACATTGCTGCCGCTTTGAACTGATCCCGCCGGTATCCGAAAACGCGCTTGCAAATTCGATGCGTGTATGACATTAGCATATGCGCCTCTTTCGCCGTCGCCAATGACGAGCGCATGATTAGAATTAAATCTACATCAAACACAGGCAATGGCAATGGAGGCAGGCTCTCCTCGTCACGACTGGCTGAGCGCCGGAGCGATCCCGCCTTGCCCCTCACGGTTCTTTTGATCGCGAGCAGAGCCTACCTAAGGCAACAAGTTTCCGCAATGTTAGCCGTCTCATCGCACGTTATGCCGTTCTCGTCGATTAGGTATCCCTGTCGGGGACGACCCGTCCACTTTGGTGTTACTCAAGACGCGTTTGATGCGCCTCCAATGCCTTGCACAGATGAATGATGTAAAATCATTGTTAAATTATTAAACGCTACCCGGTAAGATGGTCCAAGTTCTTTTTTCTCTCTGATTTTTTGCGCCGCTTTGGCATTGTTTGACCAAGTGGGCAACACCTTCTATGTTCTGGGTCAATTATCCGTTCACCAGGTTTCCTAGACATGGCGGTTAGTGTGTACACTTTCGACCTAGCAATCTCTACTCAAACGTACCAGAGGCATAATGATGAAACCGAGCAGCGAGCAAATGACTCTTGCGAGCCTATAGCAATAATTGGAATGGGTGGGCCGCTCGAACTGCAGATTGTTTGACACTACTGACAATGGGTTGGATCAAGGATGTCGCCTGCCAGGAGAAGTCCATGGACCATCTTCACTTTGGGATTTTCTCGCTAATGGTCGATCCGGTTACTGTGATGTTCCCCGCTCTCGATTTAATGCAGAAGCATTTTGTAAATCGAGCCCTGGCGGCTACTTTCTTCACGGGGATATCCGACATTTTGATAATGCCTTCTTTGGAATCAATAATTTGGAAGCCAGGTACATGGATCCTCAACAACGGCAGCTGCTCGAAGTTGTCTATGAGTGCTTTGAAAATGGTGGTATAACATTGCAAGAGCTATCTGGTGCTAATGTTGGCTGTTATGTTGCCAATTTTACTACTGACTTTCTTTTATTACAATGTAAGAGTCCAGAACATTTTCACCGATACAGTGCAACGGGTATGGGCCTCACGATACTTGCCAATCGGATTAGCCATACCTTCAATCTCAAAGGGCCAAGTTTTATGCTGGATACGGCATGTTCATCGTCTTTGTACGCATTGCATATGGCGTGCGTCGCGTTACAGCAACGAGAATGCGACTCCGCGATTGTAGCTGGGGCAAATCTCATACAATCTCCCGAGATTCATATTGGAACTGCAAATACTGGCGTTCTGTCACCTCACTCAAAATGCAATACATTTGATGCAAGCGCCGATGGCTACGGTCGCGCTGAGGGTGTAGGGGCGCTATTTATAAAGCGTCTCCAAGATGCAATCAATGATGGTGATCATATACGCTCAGTGATCAGGGGCACTGCTGTGAACAGGTTGGTTGCATAAACATAAATTCTTTTTCCGGCTCTAGTGCACAAGGCTAAGTCTGGTGTCTACAGCAATGGAAAGACCAACGGCATTACACTTCCAAGTGTTGAGGGCCAGGAGGCTGTAATTCGCAAAGCATATGCGAAAGCTGCCCTAGATCCCTACGAAACGGACTATGTCGAGGTAGTTTTAAGGAGTTCACTTTTTTGTCTAATATCCCAACTCACTTATTCTTCTCTCTTAGGCTCACGGGACGGGCACTGCGGTCGGCGACCCCATTGAAGTCGAAGCTTTGGCACGGGTGTTTCATCACCGAACAGGACGGCCTACTCTGATAGGCTCGCTGAAGACCAATCTCGGCCACAGTGAAGCCGTTAGCGGAATTTCCAGCGTCATCAAAGTCTCTTTAGCCTTGGAAAAAGGTCACATCCCTCCTACTGTTGGCGTTAAACGGATTAATCCCAAGCTGAAGACCAAGGAACGCAACGTGGAAGTCGTCACACAACTGATCGCATGGCCCGATTCTTCAGTTCCTCGAGCAAGCATAAATTCTTTCGGGTATGGTGGAGCTAACGCACATGCGATTCTCGAATCTGCAAGCTCACACCTCCCCAAGAATGCTCATGAGACTGATAGTCCCACAGCAACGCAGTCAAAGTCACTGCTTCTACCGTTTTCGGCGGACTGTCAAGGTTCACTTGAACAAATGGTATCAAATATTGCTTCTTGCAAGTCTGCAGTCACAAAACTCCAATCTCTTGCGTATACCCTTTGCTGTCGCCGGTCACAGCTCAGCACGAGAGGATTCATCGTAGGACGCTCACATAGCGATATCGATGTCAGGAATTTGCAGACAGCCGGGTCAGATCCACCTTTCAACGTCCCGCTTGCCTTTGTGTTTACGGGCCAGGGTGCTCAATGGCCTCAAGTAAGCCGCTCATTAATTATCGAGTCACCTTCGTTTCGGCGTACTATAGAGTCATTGGATGAGGCTCTGGCTCGCCTGCCTTCAAGTCCTGCTTGGGCTCTCAAAGGTGAATCCCCTTTCCAATTTAAAATTTTGCTAATGCGACTGGAAAGAAATCTTGCTGGAACCCCCTGAAACAAGCAAAATTCATCGCACGGAATATGCACAACCAGCATGCACGGCGGTTCAAATTGCCCTAGTGAAGCTCTTACAAGAACTTAATATTTTACCCCATACTACGCTGGGCCATTCTTCTGGTATGTTCCACGGAATTTTTGCGTGTTATATTTGGAGAGTACATCTGCTTATGTAAATATGGTTTCAAGGTGAAATCTGCGCAGCTTACGCCGCTCATCACATCACAGCAGAACAAGCGATCACTATTGCCTACTATCGTGGCCAGATCGTCTCTCGCAGCTTGCGCCAGGGATCCATGCTAGTCCTGAGTCTCGATGAGATACGCGCTAGACAAAAGATCGCCGAAAATAGTATGAACTCTCTGGTCCAGGTAGCCTGCATTAATTCTCCAGAAAGCTGCACAGTTAGTGGAGATGCCAATGCAATTGGTGAACTACAAAAGAGACTCAAGAAAGAAAACGTCTTTTGCCGAATGCTAAAGACCGACAACAAGGCGTACCATTCGAAGCACATGGATGAGTTGGGCGCTGAATACGAGAATAGCTTGCTCCCTGTTTTCCAAGACCCCGCCTTATCAATTGATGATCCTGGGCCCTTACGAATGATTTCCTCAACCACAGGCGAGTTGATCCATCCCACTGAAACCAATTCCCGGAGCTACTGGAGGCAGAATCTTGTCTTGCCAGTCCGATTCCAAGATACCGTCGAGAAATTGATGCTGGAGCAACCTTTCCACTTCATAGAGATTGGACCTCATCCAGTGCTTAAATTACCCATCGCACAAACCTGTCATGCCCTTGAGCTACCGTGTAGCTTGCAGTATGATTACAGCCATACCCTCGCGAGAGGCTCTGATTCGTACGAAGCTCTACTTCGACTGGCTGGCCGGCTGTTTCTGAAAGGATACAAGGTCGATCTATCAAGTGTCAACCAATTGCCCGCATATAACAAGGGTCGAAGCCACGAAGACTGTGTCTTGCCTAATTTACCAAATTACCCTTGGCATCATGACCAAATCCTATGGCATGAATCTCGGGTAAGTCAAGAATATAGACGTCGTAAGTATCCCAGACACGACCTCCTTGGCACCCGTATTCCAGCAGACAACGGTCGAACGATGACTTGGAGGAATGTTTTGTCGATTGAAAACATCCCCTGGCTTCAAGACCATATGTTGGGTGGCACCACCGTCTTTCCTGCGGCCGGATATGTTATTGTTGCCATGCTTGCCTTCTCCCAGATAAGCACTGTTGATGACCTAACGCAATCGATACTCGCGCTCAGGAAGGTGCATTTTCTCAATCCACTCATAATTTTGGAGGGAGATTCTGGCATCGAAGTGATGACCCAGTTGCAGTCAAAGCGGATAACTGCGAAATCAACATCGGAAAAATGGTGGGAGTTTGAGATTAGCTCGCACGTTAACTCTGAAACAACACTGCATGCAACAGGTCTCATCGGGATCAACAAAAGCTTGGATAAAATTACTTCACGAATTCCATCATTCTGCGCAGAAGACATCTCAGAGTCTCAAAATGTCAAGGATTGGTATAAGACGATGATAAATCGTGGAATCAACGCTGGACCTGAATTCCAGTCTCTCCATCGGATTTTGGTCGACAGAGGAAAAAGATTATCACAAGCGATCGGTGAGACTGCGTACCAATCAATAGGCAAGGTTGGATCACACTCGAAAAGTTTACCGCATCCGATCACAGTAGATGCTGCATTCCAAACTGCATGGATTGCAACGACAGCTGGAGTATTTGATCGGTTGCAAGCGAAAATCCCGGTCTCTATTGAAAGTATTAACATGCGTCTCCCTCTAGCAAGCTGCGAGCCCATGAACTTCACGACTCGTGGAATTTCTGAGCGCGTTGGAATTGAAAGAACTATATTTGCTTGTGAGCTTTTGTCTCCTATAGAGGGACTCGTACTCGCTATGGATGGAATTCGATCAGTGCGCTATGTGGAAGCCGCGACAACGAGAACACGGACCCTGGAACGATTTCCGATACTACAGGTCTTATGGAAACCTGATATTTCGTTCTTGTCCCGGAGAGGATCCCATTTTCTTGGGCAATATGTGCAAGAGTTCGTTCTGGCTCACTACGGCGAGTTTTCCGATTGTAGCACTGCTGCAATTGGTGCCGTACTGGACCTTGTGGCTCACAAAAATCCTCGAATCCGTATTCTGGAGTTCGGTGCTCATACATTGCCAGCAGACAATGACCTGCTTCAGTTGCTTGAACCGGATGGCGCATTGAGGCGATGTAATTCTTACGTAATAGCTGCTTTGTCCAACGATGGTAGACTTCTTGGTCAAGCCGTATCGTTTGGTTCAGACTTCGGTCTTGGTCCGACCGTTGCAATCGCTGACTCGGAAAGATACGATTTTATTATTCTAAAATATGATGAAGAAATTTCCCACGATTTTGATCAAGAAGTTCAACGAGCACAGAGGCAATTAGCTCAGGATGGCTGCACAATCATCATGACCTCTGGTCTTGCTAATCTGCCATTACAATTGAACACCCAACAGTTTTTAGAGATCTGTCTTCCTGGCTCGCTGGACAGTCGATTGTACATTAGCTGGCAACGCGAACAAGCATCTCCTCAAGGGATAACTACACCCCTCATCTTCGTCGGTCACGACACCACCTGTGATCTAGCTCAAATTATCATGGCAGATGCAGGGCTGACTTTGCACTGGAATGCATCGTACTTGCCGCTCTCCCATGTTTCCAGCGAAACACTGCCGACCAAAGCAGTCGTGGTCTGCACGCTTGAGCTTCGGAACGGACTTTTGTGCAAATTCGATCCAAAAGAACTGGACCGTGTGAAATTTCTAACTGAGAGATCATCGGCTATTATCTGGGTCACGGGGGGTCATCTTTACAAAGCCCAGCGGCCAGATTTGGCGCTAGTCTTGGGCCTCAGTCGCTCGGTTATGCTTGAAATGCCTTCGTTGAGATTTTTTACATTTGACATTGATCCTACTCCTAAGGAGATTGAAGCTGCCAAGAACAATCTCATCGATCTCCTTGACCGTCTTGACAGCATGCAGATACTTGATCTCGAATACTTCCAGCATGATGGCGTGCTACATGTGAGCAGATTTGTCCCTGAGACGCCCTTGAATCATTCCTTTGCAGAGAAAGAAAACGGAATTTCGATGCCCCTATCGCTTCAGAGATCCGGTAGATGTCAAATCTCCATCGAACGCGAAGGGCAGCTTGACACAATTCACTTTGTCCAAAGTTCCCAGGTCTCCGATCAGCTCCTCCCGGAGGAAGTGGAGGTCCGGGTGACAAACTTTAGCTTGAATGCGAAGGTCAGTAGGATCCCCAAATTGCTAGGAGTGCTTTGACATAAGCCAGGACCTTCATGTGCTATCTGGTCGAGTCGATACCAAGAACGCAACATGCTCCGTGGAATTTAGTGGAGTTGTCGTCCGCATTGGCTCAGCTGTTTCTGAGCTGCGTGAAGGCGACGCCGTGATCGTAATGGCACCAAACCATTTTGGCACATATGAAAGAGTGCCCGAGTGGGCATGTTGTAAACTTCTGCATAATGAAGACCCAGCAGTCGGTTCAGATACTCTTGCCCAACCAAGAATTTTAAGCTAACAGCCAATATTTAGACAATCTCGACCCTTCCTGGAGTTTTCGCCACTTCCATCTATGCACTGAAGTATCGCGCTCATTTAGAGCCAGGCGAGGCATGACTACTTTGTCACGATGGAAAACATCCCTCACTGACTTCATATAGTCCGTTCTCATCCACTCGGCTGCGAGTGGCGTCGGTATCGCTGCAATACAGATTGCAAAGCTCCACTCCGCTGAGGTAAACAAAGCTACTTCTATCAATGTTGTCAAATTGACACGACTAGATTTTTGCCACTGTCAGCACAAACGACAAGCGGGACTTCCTGAATAGCCATTTTGGTATCAAGCAGGATCACATTTTCTCATCGCGTGATGGATCATTTCTTCCCCGGCTCATGGATATTACCTCGGGTCGTGGTGTCGATATCGTCCTCAATTCCTTGACGGGTGACTTACTTCATGACAGCTGGCTGGCTTGCGGCGAGTTCGGAAGATTTGTAGAAATTGGAAAACGCGATATTACAGATGGTGGCCGCCTAGATATGGATGTTTTTGACCGAAACGTAACTTTCACTGCATTCGATCTATCTTCGCTTTACTACACAAGGGAGAAGAGGTATAATCGCTTGTGGAGCGAGTACGAATCCCGTTCACTTGCAAACTCTGTTTACTCACAAGCAGCAGATTACTATGTCAGGTCCTCCAACTCTTCCGAAGGGGCCAGATCTCAGCGATTCCACAGCCAAAGGTATTCTGCGTTTCGAACATTGTGCAAGCTTTTCGAAATTTTGCACTGAGCTCAAGGATCGGCAAAATTGTAATATCCCTCGAGAACCCCGAGGCACGAATCAACGTAAGTGACCTATATGAGTCCAGAATCTGTACTTCATGCCATGGATACTGATCTTAATAGGTTGTACGGTCACGTTATCAAGCAAGTTTTAGCGAAGACAAGACATATGTTTTATTTGGCTGCTTAGGTGGAATTGGAAGGAGCTTGGCCAAGTGGATGTTCGCACAAGGCGCTCGCAGGTTTGTCTTCCTAGGTCGATCTGCTGCGGACAAGCCTTCCGCACGGCAGCTTGTAGAAGACCTACGGGACCTTGGAGCCGAGCTGGACGTTGTGCGCGGTGATGTGTGCGAGATTATGGACGTCAAGGAGACTTTGCATCGCGCTCGAATGCCAATTGGAGGTGTGGTTCAGGCTGCCATGGGCCTTGATGTAAGAGACTCATCTACGGGAAGGATCGGATAGATCGCTAATTGGAACACAGGAAGCTCTATTTGGTGCGATGAGTGTTCAAAGCTGGTACCATGGGATAGATCCAAAAGTAAAGGGCACGTGGAATATCCATCATGCGCTGCACGGCAAAGAAGACCAGTTAGACTTCTTCCTCATGACCAGCTCCATATCTGGCAGCGTGGGTACGGCAACTGAAAGCAACTATTGCGCAGCCAATTCCTTTCAAGATGCTTTCTCGCGGTACCGACGTTCTCTCGGTCTTCGGGCCGTTTCAATCGGACTCGGTATGATCTCTGAAGTCGGCTATCTCCATGAGCATCCCGATATCGAGACACTATTATTGCGGAAGGGGATCCATCCAATTACTGAAGGGGAAATGCTCCAGCTTTTTGATATTGCGATCACCGAGCAGTCGTTTGAGAACACTTTGCATGGCATGAAGGGAAATGTGGGTGGCCACATCCTTACCGGACTCGAAACGCAAGGTATCGAAGACATTCGAAAACGAGGCTTCGAAGGGGGTAGTCATGTATTAGATGATCCAAGGGCTTTCATCATGTCACGTGTCCTGACCGCAGGCAATGGTGACGATGAGCCTTTATTGCCGCAAAACCCAAGACATGATTGCTTACCAGACGCGATCATGAAGGCACTGAGAACAAAAGGAGGTTCCGAAGAACTACTCGCAGCGCTTGAAAGCATGATCGGACAAAAGATTAGCAATCTTTTGCTATTGTCGACTGACCAACTTCATGCTCGGACACCTCTTTCTAACTTCGGCCTGGACTCCATGCTGGCAGCAGAGTTTAGGCAGTTTATCTACCACGCTTTCAAAGTTGACATACCGTTCATGACTTTACTGGCTAAAAGTACCACTGTTGCGAGCCTGGCAAATTCTATCGCCACAGCACTGAAGGAAGATTGAAGTTCTCTTTACCAAATACAATACTTTATAGACTCTGTTGTATGTCTTTCTTTCGTCGACGTATTGGATCGATTTTTTTTTTTAGAAAAAAAAGGGGGAAAAAAAAAGAAAAATTAATGTGGGCAGAGAGAGGTGGAATATGAAAGCATCGGAGGGCGAATTTTTCTTTACGCCAGGAATCCCGTAGATCGCGGTGGATCGAGCATAATTTGCAGAGTGATGATGAGCGTACTAGTGCAAAGGTCAAACAAATATTTATTCGTGGAACAGCCCGGCTCCAACTACGGTGCCAGCGCTACTTTGGCGTTAAAATAGGCCGGAAGGTCAAGTAATGCCGGGTCAAATAGGCATTGGTTAATGGCGGTGAACGTAGGCATAGAGGGGACGAGAAGCTGCGGCAGAAACCGCTAGCAACCGCGGGGAAGAGCGGGGTCCAGTTTGTTTGGAAGGCGTAGGAGTGAGAGACGAGGGGAGGTACATTTTTCATTCTGGACGATACCCGCGAGTGATGTGAGTCGGAGCTAGGCAGGCAGGGCTTGTACGCGTTTGTTGTTGGATGAGTGTAGTGCACGGGTTTTGGAGAGAGACACTCGGATTCGATTCCAGGCTGTTTGAGGATAAAGATGCTGGGCGCCCGCTCCGTTTACAAACATCCCATTTGTCTCCTAGTGCCGTTTTTGTTTCTATCAATTCCATGTCCGGCCTGGCTTACAAAGATACAGTGAAATCGGAGGTCCAGGCTGTAGACACGAACATAGACCCTACAAGACCCTTAACCCCATTGTTGAGTTTGCTGAAAGAGATCGTGTAGATATCGTCATCCATTCGGAATGCGGGATGAAGCTTCTTTTGGACCATTCATTCATTCAACGGCAGACTTGAATAATTCTTCGGGTCTCCAGGAGGCGTAACCGCTGAATCGGAGCGGCCGTCCCGCACAGGCGCTGGAGTGCTTAGCGTGTCCTCGTCTTCAATTATGAAGTCTTCGTCGCCTTCATCCTCCTCAAACGTGGCAGCCGCAGTGCATGAGGGGATGCCATTGTTCGTACCATGTTCAACGGGTGTTCCAACATAAAACCCTTCGTCGACATCTTCTTTCCAAGCCATGATAGCATTAGCCGCGCCCAAGCAGTGGAAAGGCTTCACCACTGGTCCACACCCGACTCCCATATATATTTCCTGAAGGTCACCGAAGATGATCGCATTGTAAGCTTTGAATACCATCTATACCATGTCCTATCTTCGCGGCCCACCGATCTCAGAGAGTTCGAAGACGTCGATGCCGTCTGGCTCGTGCTCGGCGACGATGGCGAGAGGGACTCGAGGAGAAACGGCTTGCGGAGCAGATCTGGTTTTCTTTCGCGCAACCTCGTCGAGCTGCCGTCTCCACTGTACATGAAGGGAAGGGCGGTAGAAAGGAAGGCCACTAAGCGAGCTAGAGAGGAAGCAGTGCAGTACCTAATTTTGTCTGCCGCGGGTGCGCAAACGCGTCCGTGCGTGCCATCAAGATGCGCAGGCTGAGGGAGACGTAGTAGACTACCGTCTAAAAGAACGGCACTTTCAGTATTCTCAACCAATAAAGGGCTTCGCTGCTTTGCAAGGTTCAAATACCATCGACTCATAAAAATCAAGCTCCCTACGAAGTCCACGAAACAACATAGCAAGGCTGTCGGCTGACTGAAAAGCTGTTGAGCTACCTCTCCTGCGGAATGCAATGCGGATTGTTACGCTGTGCGTACATGGTAGCAGAGTAGTGTTGAATAAATAGAGAGAATGAATTGTGTAGGTGGACCTATTGGATACCTGATTGATCATTGAGATGAGAATAGCGTATACACCTGAGGGACGGGTCTGGTCGGTGCGCAAGCATGCGCCATGGTCTCTTTGCTTCGCAACACTTCTTAGGCCAAACTTTAGCATGCCTCTTTAGAATTTCCTTTCACTCCCCGAATTTGTAGCTGTACAGAACCTCTCAGTCACCCCCAGCCTGGTTCCGCTACTATCTCGTCTATGTTCCAGCCTTATCAAAATACTTTTCAAGATGCTACGCGGTATTTGCAGAGCGATGACACGCGGCAGTTCAAGACTATCTACCTCTCTCAATCCCATACTCGAAAACAGGTATCCAGTACTTCTAAGAAGTCGAGTTATCCCCAATCGAAATCCGTTGGCTATAGACGCCCCATCACGACCGTCTATCTACCTCAATCCAATACCCGAAAAGAGGTATCCGGCATTTCTCACTAGTCGCGCCATTTCTTGTCGGACTCTACCGGCTACTATTCATGCATTTCCAGCAATGCAGACGCGCAATATTCATCTTGAATCTTCATCACATTGTCGCTATCGTGGACGAAAACTTGCTACGCCAAACCAATGCCGCGAATACCGGAGCAGCGGACACAGAACTACCTCTCCAGAAGATAGTTTCGCACAAGGATTTGCAACATGTCTGCTTTTAAAGACCTTATCACCTTTGGCAGCCGTTGTTCTCTTGGGGATTATTGGTCTGTTTTTCCCAGAACCTCCTTCACCCACACAGCAGAGCGGCGAAGACGAGAAGATATCCCTTACGCAGCAGAGCAAAAGGGACAAGAATTTATGTCGTACTCAGTAATGTGAACTAGAAGGTGAAAAGACCAATGTCCGCATTTCGGTAGGGCTCTTCCAGGTGTGAGCCCCGAGAGAGGAAAAGCAGCGTGAGTGAAGGAAAGAAGTCTTCTTAGTTAGATCGAGAATAGGCACGCAATATCAGAGCCTCTCAATTTTTGCCCATGGCGTTTGAAATGTCACAGGCGTTTGAAATGTCACATTGTTGTTCCTTTGCTGCTTCTCTACTTGCACGTAGCTACGAGGCGGGCTCGCTCCTCCCCAGTTCCCATTCTCAATTGCTTCTGGGGCCCCTCAAACCAAATTCAACAGCGCCGGGTCATTTGCTCTTTTGGTGCTTCTTTACTTGCACGTAGCTACGAGGCGGGCTCGCTCCTCCCCAGTTCCCGTTCTCAATTGTTTCTGGGGGCCCCCAGAACAAATTCAGCAGCCCCGGGCCATATCATGCTAGGAAAGAGCCGGAATGCTACGTTGTATACCTATCCAGATCTGCCCATCTGTGTTCTCTTCTCCTCCCATCCAATTGCTAATTCAATATTTTCTCCATCACTATTATTGAAAAATTAGCAATGTATTCTTTCTTCAAAAATTTTACACGGCCCTCCATGGCCCAAATCCTCCACCGCCTCCACCCGCCTCGCCGTCCGGGCGTTGGTGCCGACTTTTTTCTGTAAGAAATGCATTTTCCTCCAATCCTTCTCAATTTCATCAAGCGATATCCGCTATTTCCAGCCTCAACCATACTTCAGCCAAGCTTGTTTACTTTAGGCTCTCATCCTGATACCATTCTCATGTGCTGCAAACATTTTTGTTTCTGCGGGGCAACTCTTCTTGAGCACCTCGTCCCCTTTGCTCCTCATAAGTCTCTCAGGCACAAGTTTCTTGAGACAGTCGCTGATTTTTTGCCCTTATAGCGCGGCACCACGCCTCGTCCTCGAGAACGCCCTTCGTCAATCTCGGCCGGCCCGGGTCTCGGCCTTGAGAAGGCTCTGGGCCTTCTCCCAACAACACCCGTTGGTGGCCCTTGGTGGCGTTACGGCGTTTGGCCTGGTCGCGGTCCCGGTCTTGAGGGCCTATAAAGATGTCTGCGAGCGCCTTGGGCTTATCAAGGCGCTCGCAGGCGTCTTCGAGGAATGGGTCTCCCGGCCCATCAAGGTGCTCGTGTCGTGGCTGCGGTCGCGAGAGAAGAAGGGAAAGGGGGAGGGGGGGGAAGACCGTGGCGCCTCGCCGTGATATTCTTCGCTAAAAATTTTAGCATTCATTTTCTTTCTTTCATTTTTTCATTACTTTTTTCATTCATTTTTTGATTCTCTTGTCCTTCGCTCCTTTTAATTTTTTTATTTTAAAATAAAGTAAGCTGTTTGCTCCAATTTCAACTCCTCCGATTTCGTCTGACTGACCTACTTCGCAGAAAAAAGTGAGTCGGCTTCGCATCAGCGCCTTTAATTCGATCCTGGCTTTCGACCTCTTCACCCTAGCTTCTCCTTAGCCTCGATTGCTTTCCCGTGCTGACTTCTACCCAGGAAGAAAAAAAAAAGTTGTCCTCCCTTTCATACGGTGCCGGTCACGGCACTTTAAGTCCAGTCCAAAGGCTGGCAAGATCTTGATGATATATTCGCATTTTGTGGCATTTACGGTCGGGGTCGTTTATCAATTGGACTCATTCATTAATTGGAGTTGGGGTCGTTCATCAGTCGGAATCATGGATCAGTCGGAATCGTGGATCAGTGTGAGTCTCAACAGGTCGAGTCTCATCAGGCCCAGTCTCATCAGGCCCAGTCTCATCAGTCCGAGTCGTTGATCAGTCGCAATCGTTCAACAACCCGAGTCGGGCGATTCTCTTGACCATAAGCTACACCTGCTGCATATCAACAGAGATCGGCTAGTCCTATCCCAACACAAGGCTTGCTTTCGACTGTCCCTGCAGAAAGTCCCATCCTTTACAACCATACAGTCAACTTCCACTTCATATCGAAGCACCGTCCACGCCACATGGCGTTGGCAGCGAACCGATACCGCACGACAGCAGCGTCAAGCTATCAACGGCCATGTCAAAAAGCCTCCTGGCGCGTGGCAAGTTGCTTCGCGTGGCAGAACATTGAACACAACGGCAGCCTCATGCCATCCTGCCTTTCGCAAATCCCTACGCCTGTAAGGTTTCGGGCCAATCAGCAAAGGAAAATTTCCGCCCACGATCTCCAACTTCTGGAAATTTTTGCTCAAGCATTGTCGGACGATGAAGCCGTTCACAGCATTTCTTGACTGTCTGGCGTTTTCGCATTAACTGGTATTCTTGTGACTCGAGTGACATCCAGCTTTTCTGGGTATATAGCATTTGACCTGTATGTAGGGCTAGAATTGTCAACTTGTCTGCGGATCATAACAAGCTGAGAGCAATGTACCGAGCCAATAACAAAGCTGCAGATCCGCTCTAGTGTTCATGTACAGAATGGCGTAGCTTTTTGCCCAGAAAAGTAGATTGGTCGATCATCAGCCTAAATACTTTTTGCCGAGCGTTCCGCAAATCCGAACATAGGCCCAATACAGTCCTTTCGAGGTAAAGTTTGTGGAGAAATCAGAACACTGCAGATTTTTTGCCGGCTGCTATTAGAAAATAGTGTATCTTTACCCGCCCTGCCGCCAATTTCGCAGCTTCTATCTTCAAAACTAGGCCATTCTTTCGTAAATCTACAACATAAGAGCAAGAATTGAAGCGACTGGAGTTTCTCGGCGATACGTTTGTAAAGCCGTAGGCCAAGATAGTAACTGACCATGGTGTTGAGTATCATTACGGCTTTGCTGTGTGGTGCGCTTGCCTGCGCGCAAGAGACCGCTCCAACTCCTTCGGACTGCACACCAGTACAGAGCAACGCAGCGTATCCAACGTCTTCCAAGCTACCCGATCCTTTCCGTCTCTCAAATGGCACTCGTCTTAGCACGAAAGATGCGTGGGAATGCAAGCGTGCCGAAATCAGAGATCAGATCCAGCGCTACGAGCTTGGTCCAAAACCACCCAAACCGACAGTGACAGCCACATATTCCGGCAACAATATCAGCATTATCTGTTCGGAAGGAAGCAATTCAATCTCTTTTTCTGTCTCCGTCACTAAACCGGCAGGCGGCACCGCTCCATATCCAGCCGTCATTGCCTACGGCGCGCCCTCCATTCCTGTGCCCTCGAATGTTGCCGTTATTGACTACGACAACCACGATATCGCCGCCGACGATCCACGTGGTCAAGGCAAGTTTTACGACCTGTATGGCTCCTCAAACGCCGCCGGCGGATTGATTGCGTGGGCTTGGGGGGCTAGTCGGGTGATTGACGCTCTTGAACAGCTGGGATCCGAGACAACGGGCATTGACGCGACCCGCCTTGCTGTTACGGGCTGTTCGCGCAACGGCAAGGGCGCAGTGATTGCCGCTGCGTTCGATGATCGTTTTGCCCTGGCTATCCCTCAAGAAGGGGGATCCGGTGGTCCGGGATGCTGGCGCATCGTCGCCGATATGAAGAAGAACGGTACGGTCGTAGAAGATGCTACGCAGATTGTTACAGGCGACAGCTGGTTTGCGGAGGTGTTTTCGAATTATGCGCCGAACGTGTCCGTCCTACCGTACGACCACCACATGCTCGAGGCACTCATTGCGCCTCGCGGGTTGCTTGTCATTGAAAACTCGGGGATCGATTATCTCGGCCCCATCAGCACCTTTGGGTGTTCGTTTGCCGGGCGACTGGTTTTTGAAGCTCTGGGGGTGCAGAACAATATGGGTTTCTCGCAGGTTTCGCATGCAACCACGCATTGTCAGATGCCCAGCTCCCAAAACCCTGAAGTAGTAGCATTCTTCAACCGCTATCTTCTTAATCAGACAGCAGCTGATACTGATGTATTTAAAACGGACGGCACGTTCGATTTCGAACCCAGTCAATGGATCGCATGGAATGTGCCGTCCTTGACCTGAAAGTGTCCAGCTTGTCAGTCAAAATCAGTGAACCAAAATCCAATGTTGCCCATATCCTGCTTTGTAGAAAAGACACCATCGCCCCTCCAATCAGTGAGAGATACTATGGCCGCGTAGACTGATTCTGTCAGATGGTCATGCGTTATGCATATCGGCGACAGAAGTCTGGCGTCGTGCTAGAATGTTGTGGCGCTGGTCATCCAGTACTCGCCAGTCGGGACTCTTGAACAATGAATTTTGCATTTGCGAGATCCAGCTGTTGTCCTGACCTAGCAATAGCTACACTTCTGGATTCCAAGCATGTCCGGACCACTCTACCCAAATCTGACCGACTTTGCTGCAGCATCTGCCTTAATAGGGTGATCCAGGCACTTTTGAAGTCCGGGTGTGTCTGCGACTCTTCCACAGGCGCCACAGACTTGCTGCTTGCTCATTTCTCAAACTAATAAAAGTTTCCTCGACTAATGCTTCCTCTCGTGCGTCTTTGTAGCGCTCTCAGGTCCTTCCGTTACCATTCTTCGTCAAATCTCAATCAACATGCCATTTCTATTGTCGGAGGGCCAGTCAGAATCTATGTTCCGAGCGGTCAGCGAGGCTTTACAGGAGGTATATTACAAATCATTCCACAAACCATTGGGGGGCCTTCAAAGGCGATGCAGAAGTCGAACGTACGTCTCGATATTGGGCATGGCACATTGCCCTGGTAGCCATTGGCTCCAAATAAACGATACAGATACTGTTGAGGTCATTTGTTCCTGCGAATGGATCATCCGCGAGTCAGGTCCGTACGGGAACGCCAACCTCATCCCGTCAGGAAAGTGGTGGACGAACGGTTCCCAATCAGAGCCGAAATGAATCATTCTTTTCTTCACTTTTCGGATTGTGAATGTCATAGAGTGCCTGACAGCGAGACGATGGGCGGATGAAAGGCATCGAATGTTGGAGATGGCGATCCTGGTGCGAAGCTCTTTCAAAAACGCTGAGTATGTCATATTGTCCAGACCGTTTTCCAAAATAGCCAAATCTTTGTTCTCTCCGTTGTCTCAGATTCATGGCCCTATGGAACATCCGTGAGCTCAGCTCTTTCGAATCCATTTGCTCTCTTCCTGCATGTTCAGCAGTTCCGATATATCTTGGAATGTTTGAATCAGAACAGAGGGCGCATATGCTTCCATGGCGTCTTCGTATCTCCCATGATCTGCTGAATCGAGAGGCGGCACCGTGGGAGCTAGTTTTGGCTAAATAGAGGTAGGACATGTGTCTATCATCGAGGGGGCGGGAGGATGGTGCAGTCTGTTCTTCTATCCGTTTGCATTAGGTCAACCAAATGCGAACACGATCAATGTGTCGTACCTTTGCAATGGACCCGACCGAAAGAGATCCCGGGACGTAACGCGAGTCAAGATCATTCTTTTTCCGTGCAGCATTATGGGAATATGAGGGTGTCAGGTGCTGCAATTGAGAGATTCGCTCCTAGGAATGGCGGAGGACGACAACCACGTGCGGGAACTAGGTACCTTGGCACGCTTAGGTAAGCTCATCCTTTGACTTTACGGTTCATCTTCTGGCGAGGGTTATTCTACGAGATTCCACTCAAACAATCAGACAATGAAGATCCCTATGAGCAGATATCAAGGCTCAGTCGCTGCTAGAAATGAATTGCCTGAAAAAGCGCATTATGCGCAACACAATGAGGGGCATTCTCTAACCATCCTTTTGCATACAGAGTCAGTTGCATGTTGCTAATTTTCCCCCAGAATATTCCGTACAGCCTCCCCTTTGAACTTGACGGTCAGCTAATATGGGACTGACGTCTCTAGATCTTTAAATGAAAATTTTGTCAGCAGTGCTAGAGCCGTCGACAATTTTAGATCGCTTCTTCCACAATTGACGATACGGGAGTTAGACGTCTGAAGTCAAACAATTGCAGGATACACGTTCCTAACGAATGCTAAATTTTCCTGATCAATCAGCTGCCCCCAATCGCCTCTGTTACCTTCGTCCTGAATTGAAGGTCCAGCACTGCCAGGACATAGCGTATCTGTTCGGCGGGACTGCAATAGCTACGGACAAAATCATCTAAAAAAGACCCTTCGCTATGAGACCGTATCCCGGCAGCTTTGGTAGGTCTGGCTCGCTGCCTAGGCAAGCCGGGCGAAGGGTAAGTCCCTGTAGTTGGTCGCACAACCCGCGCAAAGCTAAATGCCGTCCAAATCAAATCCAGCAGTACATTGGATGGGGTACCGCTTATATGCACCCTCGCCCATGTCTGTTGTAGGCTTCTAAGGGACGCTATCAAGTTCTCGGCATTGTTTGACCAAGCGGTGTGGTTTTCCTTGTATGGATGCAGCAGAGTGTGTTGCAGGAACTCGGTCAAATTTCCATGTCTCACCATCTGGCGATAGAAATTCGGCGTTTGCACCCTCAACTCAAAAATCTCGGACACACGATCTGAAAGCATATGTGCTTCCGGACGACCGTGATCAGACGACTTTCTTTGACAGTCCCAGATCCCAGGGTCGAACAACAAGGCAAAATTCACAGATGGTAGTCCTGAAAGACTCCTCAGATGCTCTTCAAATCTCGATGCTATCAGCTTCTCCGACTGGGTGGGTCTACGCGGTAAGGCCGGTGGCATTGGCTCTGGTCGATACCAAATACTGAGCTTCCGGCGATGAGCCAGCAGAATTGCTTGACATACGATTCGAGGGTCTCGCAGAAAACATTAGCTCCTCCCGGTATTTTGGGTGGTCAGCTACTAGATTACTCACAGGTAACGAGGGCAGTCCATCCCCAACAAACCAAAAACCAGACGGAAAGCGCAACGGAATACGTTAACGGCTCTATGACAATTTCCGCTGACGATAGACGACTGACAAGCTTTGTGTGGCCCTTCGAAGATCTCAGCGTCACGACAACATCGACGACTTCATCCTTAAGTGGGTTTGCAGATGAGATTGAGTAAGACCCTTTCCTAGAGCTGAAGGGTGAGACATGGAAATCTTTGGGACATGACTGCGTGAAGCGGCGGTTATCGTCTGGCGAGGAAAAGAGATACATCCGCCGCTCGTTGAACGTATTGTTGACCTCCGCAATAATGTATTCGAGCTCAAGGTCCTGTGTGTAGAGATACCAGAAAGATGCTGGGCTAAATTTGTAGTTTAGAAATCGAGGCGATGTAATTAGATATACGTGTGGAAATGCAGATGGTTCTAACCCCTTTTTGTTGTGGTCAGTTAGGTATTCGAGTGGCTCTATGCTGAATTTTGTAGATTACCTGGCGTAGTAGGTAGGAGTCCAAATTCTCGGAGAGCGTGCAACGCTCGCTACTCCTGCTGAGATGATCCTTCGCTGAGACATGAAGCCAGCCTTTCTTCCACCATCTCATCGCATCGACGGACAGCAACCAATTAGAAGACGGAGATCGGACAGGAATTCCGATGGCAAGATAAGAATAGACGAAGCCATGCTTTTCAGGAAAGAAACGATAATGCGAGATTCGACCTCTGATTATCTGCGTCCTGTCGATGGAGACACCGTGACAACGAGTTTTTGCTCTTTTGCCTAAGTGTCGCACCCCATAAATTTGCATCAACCAAAACGCAGTCACCATCAAAAGAAGTCTTAGTCCGATAGCCTGTATGTCGCACATCTGCGGTACAAGAAACATTGGTGCGGACAACAGCTGCGGTTAATTGGGGAAGCTCGAGTAGGGTGTTCGATCTGAGAAGTAAGAGACTGGGGACGACACCCAGTTTCTCTGCCACGCCATGGCTTTCCTAATCATCTACCCGCTAACCGAACGCATCAGCCGCTTGATCAGGCCGAACTGCTTCCTATCGAACAGGGTATTTACACGACCCAAATTACCACAGTTAAAAGTTGGAACTTGACTACGCCTCATACCCCTCAGATCGGAGGTTCTATTTTCTACGTAAATACATAATTGGATACACAGTGAGAAGGGCTGCTGCCATCATGAAGACTCCAGCAAACACCTGCAGCCGCCATTCTTCGCCGTCTGTTGACTTGGGATTGTAGATAGCACCCGCAATCGGACTTCCAATGAGTAGGCCCACTCCAACAAAAACCCAATACATGCCTGATCGAGTCCCTATCACGGCCAAAGATGGTGAGAACAGAGGTATGAAAGCCCCAGGTAGGGCAACTAGTACACCTGATATCATGCCCCAAAACACTGACCATACAACGGTTCCCGCGACCGAATCCACGACTATCCAGCAGAACAACAGCACGGACCCGAGAACTAACGCAGCCGAGATGGTTTCTGTTGGACCAAGTTTTGCTGCAACGAGACCTGCTAAGACTCGACCAATTACCGAAGCTCCATTAAGAATAGCAAGCAGGTAGAAGCTCAAATCAAGGCTTATGTTTGGAGCTCTGATCTTCGTCAAGGATGGCAAATATAGTAAGGGTATGTAATAAGCTGTGGCGCTGAAGATTGACGCGACCGACAAGACCATAAAAGGCCAATCAGTCAGGGCTGACACATCAAAAAATCGGCGGACAGCGGCACTTCTCTTATTGCCCTTAACCAGGACAAGATACGAAATGACATACAGCCCAAGGATTATAAATGCTATGACACGAACTGTCCAAGGGAACCCTAAATGGCCTACCAGGGAGCGAAATATGATTGGATAGATGATGCCACCTGAACCGTGACATTAAAGCGCGTCCAGTCAAATTTAGAATTATACGTACCAATGCTGCTACCGCATGCCATCAAACCCATGAGCTTTGCCCTCGTAGCATTGCTAGTAAAGCAGGCAGCCGCAGCGGCGACACTAGGAGTAAAGGCAGTGCCTGCTCCGATGCCCACTACTATTGCTTGGCACAGAAAAAGTTGATAGTATTTGGTGGAAAGGCTTAGCATCATAAGTCCAAAGACCTGGAACAGGCTGCCAAGTAGCAGCAACGCTCTGTATAGCCCGGAGTCATAGAGTGGACCGGTGATGACGCCAGCAGAAAGGAGTATGAAGGCACTGGTGGTTGAAATCCAAGATATATCTGACCCAGTGTGCTCAATGAGAAGCACCTGTTCGTAGTATGTCTGAAAAACGCCAAAAGTAAGGAGTAGGCCCCTTGTCGCACTACATCAGTAGTGCTCTTCGCTATTGTTTGTTAAGAGTATATACCAAGTATTGAGGAAGACAACGAATGTGCTAAGTACCTGCAGCCACTGCTGAGGTGTAAGACGCTCATTCTCAGGCGGCGAGGTAGGCGCATGATCAGGACGCTCCCCTATAGCTGAAGAAAGATCCTGACGACTGTCGGTTCCGGATTCCTTAGAAGCAATTTTCTCATTTGCACTGTGAGCCATCATAAAAGAGATGATTGTGGCCTACAATGTGTGGATATCGCTGAAATTTCTTCACTTTGGACCAAGGGACCTGGCTTTGAAGGGCATTCATTGCGGCCTGTTTGCCGGCCAACCGATCCAGCAGAACAACCCATGCAAAATGCGCATGTTGAGCCTTCGTGCTTACAAGCAAGGAGGCAACAAGCTGTCAGATGATAGTAGGAAGCTGCCTGCGACATCGCTACCGATTCGGAAATAGAATAGCGGACATGGTACGGAGTATCCTGCAACTGAAAGATGCAAAGCCGGCAGATTGTGATGGAGTTGCAGCCGAGACACAGCGGCCAAGCGTCCCGTCTGCCTTCCGTGGTGACCCTTGTTTGCAGGGCGTCGGCGTGCGAGCGTCCGGCACAGTGCATATTCTACGTTGTCAACTGAAAAGCCTTGTTTGGAAGCCTACGGCTGTACCTAGTCTATTGAAGAATCAGCGCTTCAGTAGCCCGATACAGCTTTGTGGTGTGTAACACAGAACGCCACAGTTCATCAAAGCTATACGCCGCAAAATACCTAGGCAGGCTGCTACCTTACACTCCGTAGGTTCGAGGTCGTTCAGCCGTTCACGTGATGATAAGTGTTTTCCAGCTTCCCGCCTGCATCCTCCAGTACATTGTGGCCGTGTAGTTGAAGCTCTACCTAAGTCATCTCCGTCGACTCTAGTCTTTCGATTTGCGAGCTACTTCCAGGTCGTTTCTACATGCGTATCAAGGACTAAAGTTCGCACAGAGTCAAAAAGAAATACGTTAAACTCTACCCCTATAGATACTTCAAATTGGAATTTCCCTTGACGTGATGGCGTCCGAAAAACTTTTCGAGGATCTGCCAGCTTTCCCAGAGGATGTGCTCACTGCAAAGATGTCTACGATATCACTGTCGGATCTTACGCAGGGTAACGAAGCCGCAGCAAAGAGTTTGCTGGATGCCTGTCAAGAGCTCGGCTTCTTTTTTCTTGATCTTCATGGTGATCCACTTGGCATAATGCTCATGCAGGAGATTGACGAACTTTTTGGTGCTTCAAAAGGCATCATGAACCTTCCCGATGCTGTCAAGCAAAACTACCTGCACGATCCCCCAAAAAGCTTTTTAGGGTATGCTTTCTCACAGAGTTAGCAAGACTGTCTATCATTCTATCGCTTTTCGAACGTCCATTGTGTCTGACGCGCCACAGCTTCAAACCTCGCGGCGTTGCGAAAACCGAAACTGAGGAACCTGACCGGTTTCAGTGGTATAATCTCGGACAGGACGGCCTCCTGGGCAATTCACCTCTTCAGCCAGTCCCGGATCTCGTCATGTCGCACCGCGCGCTGTTTGCCTTCTTCCTCCAGCACGGGCAGGCCGCTGTGTCTTTGATCTGCCAGACTCTCGCTCGGCAGCTGGGTCTACCAGCGGCAACGTTCAATGATCTCCAGCGAACAACTGAGCCTTCGGGTACTGTTGTCCGACTCATAAAGGCTGATCCTTGTCCCACTACAGCGGATCTACGTACCAGTATGATCCACCATACGGACTTTGGTACCGTGACTCTACTTGCAAACGTCCTTGGTGGCTTGCAGGTCCTGGCTCCTGGGAAGCAGCCGGCAGACGAAGACGGATGGCTGTGGGTGCGGCCGCGACCTGGGTGCTTGATCGTGAACTTAGGAGACGCTATGGTTCAGTGGACTGGTGGCTTCTTGAGGAGCAATGTTCATCGGATTCGCTACCCGCCCGGTGAGCAAAGATTTTCCGAGCGGTATAGTCTGGGAGTCCTTGTACGGCCTGAGAGGAACGCCAGCATGAAACCGATAGTAGGAGAGAAAATGCGTATTCTAGAAATCGTTGATGAAGATGCTAACTTGACAGCATGGGAATGGGAGGTTAAGAAAGCCATGGCCTTAAAACGAGGTGACAGTATCATGCAGAGTCTAGGAGGAAGGACGCAGCTAGCTGCATAATGCCAGACACCGAGTGCAAGAACTCTGCCGCCGAGCTCTTAGGCTATTGCAAGACTCTCAAAGACAGCACATTTAACCTTGGGAGCCATCGAATGGAATGTATGAACTGTATATTGCGATTTTTCTTTGTTACAAGTACATGGAATTTTATATTCGAAGCGTCGATAACCACATGAAATGTCACCTCACGCGCGTGAAAGGTAACCCACTCTCTCACTGTCGTAGTTTTGACGAATCTGACTAAGATAACGTGTGCTTTTACTTTGGGCTGTCCTTCTGTGTCTGCACTTCAATATTAATACGGATCATGATGTTCTTCGAACTATCCCTTTCAAGCGTTGGACCTGGGCGAGCTTTTATGTCTGTCGAGGGGATCTGATCTTCTGAACCAGGAAACCTATATTCGTTTAAATGGCTGCTGGACCTACGATGACTGACGTGCTTGATATGGGTCGCATGAGACGGCGTGCTATCCGCTTCCAGGTCATTGTATTTCGCGTTGGAGCTAGCATTGAAGAATTTGGCACGGCCGCTGCCGCCAGTCCCAAACCTTGCGGTACCTCTGCTGCCACTTGATGTAGAAGACATCCTTTTCTTGTGGGCAGCTTGCGCCAATTGGTACAACGAAGGTAGGTTTGCAATCACATTTGCGAAACATCGCTCCACGACTGCACATATGTAAACCCTACGTAGCGCCCAGGTCGCATCGGCGGCATGGAAGTCATTGACAAAACCAAGACGTATCACAGAAACTGCAAAAACGCTACATTTATCCGGCTTAGCGCCTTCATGCTTCTTTAGAGGGAGTGGACAGCTTACAGAAGTCCCGAACCGGTCAGAGCGAGTATGCTGAGCTTTTTCGAGCGGCTCATCTGCACCCGGAGTAGAAAATAGATAGGCGAAAAGGCATAAAACAGGTCGGTGATAACGAACATAGCTACAAAGACTGTCATTGATTGCGGCGAGTAAGGCTCTGTAGGAGGGACCGACCTGTAAAGACATAGATCGATACAATGAAAGTGTTTTGGCTTGTAGTTGTTCCTGGTATGTCAGGTTTCCAAAGTTTTTCCAGAGGGCGGGCCTGAAGACCCCAGAGCAGTCCTTGACAAAGGGCTGCAATTGTCGTGGTAGTCATGAGTACATAAGTTGCTATTCTCAAGTACCGGTGGGTTCCTTGAATGATAGCGAGGATGAAGAAACAAATCGAGATCTTGATACTCCATTGAGCAAGGCAATTGAAGATGATGCTCAACTCGGCCCACATTCGGAAATTTAACTCTTGGCTAAGCGTAAGAAATTGAAGGTGTCGGCCAAAGCCAGCCTCGACGGCCTTGAACTCGATCGCGCTGCCAGTTATATTTAATACCTCAAAACTTATCAACCTTTGCCGCTGATGTTTAGAGGTATTTGGAGCAATGGGAAGAGCTCACCGAACCCAAAATGATAAAAAAGTCGTCCAGCCGGAACTTGAGCCGGCAAGCAACTTTCGTTCCAACCCTTATAACTGTCGTCAAGATCACCAGAGCCGTGAATATTGAGACAACGGCCACGATTTGTGGACCTGTGTTAACATCTTCATGGCCAGGGTTGAATGGTATTGTGGGATTCCTTGACATGGCGAAAATTGAGCTGCTAGATGGATTCTTAGCAAATTGTAAATAGAAGATCAATATACGTAAGTGATTCGACTGGACTGAACTTCTTGGGATTTCTAGCCCGAATGAGGCTCTATCGGGAAAATGGTTATGAAGAGTGGGGAGTCGCGGAGCTGCTTGCAGTCGAAAACGGACCAAAGCCAAAGCAGGGTTTGCGTGCATAGAGGCATGGCTGCCTGATGGCTCAGTCCACTCAGATGTCCAGAACGGTGCAAGTTGGCTTCGCCCGAGGCTTGCGTTGCATTCGTTATGTACCTGGGTCGCGATACTTCTGACCGTGCCGCAATAAAAAATGCGGGACTTGCATACACTCAGCCGCAGTGGGGCGCTCGAAAACCTAGACCCAGTCGCCCACAAAATTGTCCGATTGGAGAGTTTCTGTCCAATCTCGTTTTTGAGACATAGGCAACAGCATGGATGGCAAAGTGCGGCGCAGCGAAGCATTTGTTGGGGAAGAGACGATCTGATCGGTGATGTCCACGATGCTCGTACCCAGGGTCGATTTTCAACCAGCTTTCGGTCTGTCCCAAAAGATCATCCCTGCAGTAATTATGGTGTGGACATCATTGGTTCCCTGGCAGCGGTTGTAAGCCTAAGCTAGGCGTCAGTAGATGCTTTGTGCATAAGAAATGCCATTGTATTCAAATAATCAAGGGTACGGTACGGCCCCTAGCCTGGCCGTGCGGTGTTGGATGTCAGCCCCTATCGGACCGCTCCGTATTCTAGACGAGTCTAAACGGCGGGGCGCACACTGCACGCAAAAGCAAACAGTGCCGAGCCAAAGCAAGGGACATTTAGTACTGTAATGACGCCCCGGATTCGTCCCTCGCTCTAGCTGCCATTTGGCTGTTTTATTACCGCCAAAAGACAAAACAGCACTGTATTGTGACAGTCCAGGTACCTCCGGCGTCCAGAAGCGAACGACACATATTCAGCGGTGCAAAATTTACGACTTTGTCTAGTCTGTACTTTGGTATTCTCGAGAACTCACCTCACCGCGTCAACGATATCGTATCAGTAGAGTCTGTGCGCCACTATGGCAGGCCAGGATCAATCAAAGAAATCTCGTCTGGCTGAGTCTTCGTACAATTCACCCTACTCAAATGCTGGGGCTCCAGCCAGTCATCCAAATGGCGATCCATATGCAAAGCTTCGAAGTTCTGCGCTTTTGACTCTTGAAGCGATGGGCTACGACCCCAAAACAATGGTTGAACGTGGCGTACTCTGGGCTGAAGACCAGGACCCGTTCGGTCATGTCATGCATTCCCAATTCATGCACTTCCTAGGAGCCTGCTTTCATCGAGTCATGGAAAGCTACGACGAATATCTTAGTGAGGCAGAATACGATAACATGATTCATGGCAAGGGCGTTGTACCTGTCATTAAAAAATATGAATTGGACATCAAGAGACAAGTCAAATATCCTGACTCTGTACGTCTCATCATTCCCGCGTTTTATTTTGTGCACAACGCGAAAAGCCGTACAAAATTACATCAGTGATTGCTAACCACATGACAGCTTATAGCAGCATACAGACAAGATCAGATACTTCCAGACCGCAATAATGGCACCACCTCGCTCTTCTCGTTGAAGCAACAGGCAATGGTTGCAGAAGTAAAAGGCTACGTCGCATACATCGATGCCAGGACCGGCCGACCGGTCGACATTCGAACCCTCGGAGATGGTTGGCAAAATCTGTTCCGAGCTTTCACACAGAAGGGGCAGGATGCTCAGAGGCTCAAAGAGAATTGGGATGCTGAACATGGCAAGACGATCGGTAAATCGGACTCTAGCAAGATGTGAGCCTGTTAGAATCAATCTGCGTTATCAAATTATTTGCCTCTATGTAAGGTGCGGTACGGAGTACCTTCAATACGAGTTGTTCCAGATAGTGATGGGTCCTCACGGATCCAATAAGATGTGCCTGCGGGTACCATAGCTTGCAGGCATGTTGGTTTGAGCGCAGAGACCTTCCCTTGTATGGCTGTAGATACGGGTAGGCTAAGCTTAAAAGCAAGGGATGTTGCACTTCGCTTAACGCACCAAGGTCCAAAGGCACAGCCGTCAATCGCCATGCGTCAACTGCGTCATCGTAGGGGAGAAATTGGAGACTTGCATACCTCAGTAGCGCAAGGTTGAAGATCACCAAACAGGGGATAAGAAAAGGCAGATGCAACGGTTTGGGGGTGCATTAGTAGGTACCAGGTAACTACCTGGTCTGTGCCGTAACTAGTGGATCCGCTGAAAATGGAAAGTGCGCTCATGGTCGTCGGCAATGGACCATTGCCTTATGTTTTCATGAAGATGTTAGCGTGCCCTATTTCCCGGCACTAAATTATCCGAATCTGATGGCCTTGACTGTAAAGAATCACCTTTGGGCTAGAGTAGGTATTGAATTGCGGCAATTACGCCTCGGATCAAAGTACCCACCAATCCGATGCGGTGACCTTTGCGTGCTGAAAAATCTATAAACCGGAGTGGCTCAAGTTGATCTCGACCATGCATCAATATTTTCGCAGCATGGGCACCGGCAGCGAAGCCATCCTCGTGAAATCCGTAGCCCATCCAAGCTCCTGCAAAGGCAACGCCTAATGTTCCATTAATCTTATGTAGGTGACGCAACATCCGAACACTACTTGAGGTGATCAGCGGGTGATAGTATACATAGCAACTTTGTAGTGATGTTGGGGTTCGACCTGGATTCATGGTTACGAGAACTCTGCCTGGGCTTCCATGATCTCCAGGCATCGGGATTGCTTGAAGTTTATTCATGTCAAATGTGAGAGATATCTTTGAACCCCTCGAATCTCCGGCTTTCTGCAATGTCGGTTCGTCAAGATGATTTGTTCCCAGCAAGCTAGGAAGCGCAAGTGTTTCGAGAAAGCAATTCCACGCGACGCGGGCTGACGGAGACTTGGGCAGGAAAGAAGTGTCCGAATGCAGGTAGCATACATTTTCCCTTGTTTCGAACGCACCCAGTATTTGACGTTCGTTTTCTGTAGCTTGATCACCAAGAAGAACCAGCGCTTCGTTTGCGTGAACTGCGAGTACGACATGATCGTATTTGACAGATCTTCCATCTTCAAGCTCAAGGCAAGCACCGCAGTCAGAACGGCTCGAGATCTGCTGGACTCGCGTATTTAGTTGAAGGCGATGTGTGGGTGGCAACTGCATCTGAAACGCTTGTAGATAGGTCCCAGAACCGCCCTTGAAAGATCGCCATCGAAGCGTTTTGGCAACTGTGTCTAAGAGCGAATGTGACAGCCTAGAGATACATCAGTAATTTCACGGCTTGCTTAATGGAGCAGCATACATACATGAAATCTATAAGCGGCTTGGCCGGAAAGCTACGTTCACACTCTTCCGGATCATTGCACCAAGGAGCGGCAACCATAGGTATTAATACAAGTTTGATGAACTGATTGGAGTATTTCTCCCGCCTGAGATAGTCTCCGATAGGCTCTAGTTGACTTTCGCGCGGAAGTACTCCAAGTACGTCGGGTTGACTAGATGTGGAATCTTCAGAAGAGAGTATATCGGGTGCAAAGTAGTTGAATCGGATAAGGTCAAATAACAGACGCCAGAACCATGGGCTGAAGAGATGCGAGATCTTGCTGAAGAAACTCCGGATCGAAGAGCTCCCCCACTCAAAGGCTCCACCGTCGGTGGAGACGCCGAACGACATATCGGTGGGGATGGTCTCGATGCTGAGGTCTCGCAAGAATCTCGTGAACTGTGCTACATATTGTTAGATCCATTACATGAAAGACAATGTCCCCTCAAACTCACGATAGGTTGTTTCTTCTAGAGCAATAAAGCCCGTATCTACCTGCACGGTGTAGCCGCTCCCGCGGAATGGCACCGAATTGGCATGTCCCCCAAGCCTTTTTTCGGCATCGTAAACGTCCACAAGAAATGGTCCTTGGCGCAAGTTCCAGGCACAGGCTATACCCGAGATACCACCGCCCACAATCGCAACACGCCGAAAACACGCTTCACGTGTACCTTGTGCCATTTGTGAAGTCCTTGATCAGTTAAAGAAGGGTGGAAATAAGCCCTGCCAGCGAATGAATGAGCAAAGCCTCGTACTAGTGGAATCATAAACGAATTCTTCTGCTTCATGTTGGCATCAATACCGACATTGTCATCTTATAGGCACCTTTTCCCAGGCAGCCCTAGGATGAAGAGCAAATCAGTCTGCGAAAAGCCATTAAAGTAGCGCTTCAAGGAAAATGATACTAATTTCCGCTTTAAGTCAGATGCAAACCAAAGCTGAAAGACTGTGGTCTTAAGGCATTGGCTCGATCCTTCCGCCTATCAGGTGACCCATAGGTCCACTGGCGCCTGTTGTATGCACGCTGACGGCGCAGCCAGATTCGATAAGGCAAAAGCTCAGAATGGAAGGAAGGTCCGGGCCGAAGCCCATCATGATGCGCTTACCATGCCCCAATTTTCTTTTTCAGAAGAATTGCGTAGTCTGAATGATCGGATCCTGCGAAAGACGTGCAAGTGGATCATTTAAGCACGCTTGTGCAACTGTCTCGGACAGCCCTTCGTGCACCCCGTAACTTTGCGGCACACCGGCAGTAGCATGCAAGCCACACTGTTGGTTGACATCCGGCTTCTGCAAGTCATCACAGGGTTCCATCCACAATGGCAGACTAGAAGCAGGGACGGGCCGGTCAGTTGTGGTACATCATATACGATATCTGCAGGAACCTAGGCTCCTCGAAACATAACCCGATGTCTCGGCAGAGTAGCCATGGGGTAGTTCAAGAAGCCTAAGACGTGGATGACGTGGCTGAGCAGCTGAGCAGCTGAGAAGGCAGATAAGCCTAGCGCGTATTTCGACATTTGACCGTTTGTGGTGCAGAATCATCGGCGCCTAGATGCAATATTGGTTACTAGGGGAAGAATCATAGCCACTTGCCTTTTTGCTGGTCATACTCTGATTCGTTCAAGATCAGTACGTCAGTGTTTGGTGTTCGCTATAGTCTTTTAAAGAGTAACGCACACAACTTAGGGATTTTGAAACCCATAAGATCATCCCAGTCATCAATCGCACATCGTGTTTCATTAATCTTCCAAATGGCGATTCTTCAAAATGATGCTTCAGGCCTTGCTGTTCAATATGTGACGATTGCAGTAATTTGCTGCAGCGCGCTGGTAAATCTGATCCAGGGCGACCATTTGAAAGAACCATATACTCATCGACACAATCAGGCTGCTGTTACCATGATTCGAAAAATATATTTTCATCCATTGAGCAGTGTCCCAGGGCCTTTCCTTGCGAAACTTACCGATGGATACTCCGCATTCCATTCCTGGAGAGGTCTCATGCATATTGATGTTCAAAGATGCCACCGTAAATATGGTCTGACGAGATTTGAATCCAAGAATACTGGGATGTAGCGGCTGATTGGTGTTAAGGCGATACAATACGATACGGCCCAAACCGAATTTTGACGTTGCGGCACGCGGATATGACGAGTAAGCAGCATTTCACCACTATTACACGCTCTTCCTGCTTCTTAACGAACATGAGGTATCTACGGTCATGGTAAGCCATTCCGAAAGTCGCGAGGATACGAGACCATGATACCGATACCGGACGGCTGGAGTACGATGACCTCCATTGATAAATGTTTGCACCAGAACTTGCGAAGAATTTTCAGGTTGGGAGTGGGAGTAGAGTCTCTGGCCACCCATGAGCCTGCCGTGCTTCGAAGCCTTCAAACCTACTTCTCCAAGCTGACGGAAGTGGAAGATTCAGAAGGCTGGAGCCGTCCAGCAGATATGCGATACTGGAGTAAGTCATAAATTTTGCCTTGAACTAGAGCAGTCATCTTACAGGTTCCCAGACCTTCGCCTAGGTTTTGATACCATGGCAGACTTGGGCCTTGGTGTTAAGACAAACTTGTTATGTGGCGAAGCCGGCGAGTTCGTATTCCCTGCTCTTCATATACATGAAAAGAAGATGGGCTTTTGGGAGCAATGGATTTCCCTCTACGATATTGGGCTCGGAACATTGAGTCAGTGGTTACTGATCTTCTCGCCGAAGGCGAGGCAGTTCCATCGCTGGTATCAAGGATTTGTTGCGGAAGCAATTTCCAACAACGCCGCAGAGAGCCGGGGGATCTTCGGTCCAGTGATTCAAAGCGGCCAAGGTAAGTTGGAGAAGCCAGGGCACAACCGAGCACAAATGATAGGGGAAGGTGCTTTCAGCACTTTTTCCTCAGCTGATGCTTACGGGATGATGATGTCTGGTTTCACACATTATCTTTCCCACTACCCTCATGTCTACAGGAGACTTGCTTCGGAGCTGCGAGCAACTTTCAATCAAGGAGAAGATATTAAATGGGGCCATAAACTCGAGTCAAACCAGTATCTCCGCGCGGTCATTGATGAAGTGATGCGACTGCTGCCTCCTGCTTGTGGTGTGCATTGGCGTGAATGCGAATCCACTGTAAGCATTGGCGAGAACGGCTTCCCGGTGCCCGTCGCACTGTTCAGGGACGGAAGGATCTTCCGTGAGCCGGTGCGTTTCTGGCCGGAACGCTGGATACCGGGTAACTTGCCTGAGGATGAGTTTAGCCTCGCAAAAAGAATGTTCACGCCATTCTCGATAGGCCCCAGAAATTGCGCTGGCAGTCACGCCGCCATCATGATTGCCAGTATCGCCTTCGCATACCTGCTCACCAACTATGATTTCCGGCTAGGACCAAAACAAGCCAAGAGTTCAACTCGCATCTGGTCCAATACTCCACAAGACCGCGACGCGGCACGAGAACTTCGGTTTGAGAGCCATTACTCCATCGCAGGTTGGAAGAGTGGCCCCTTCATCCAATTCAAAAAGCGGCAAACAAGTCTTTAGATGTGGGGTATTGCCAGCTGCGATAATATAGGCAGATGCGACACACTCTCAATGAGCGGACATCAATGGTTTGAATAGTGTCATCGAGTATTGAAGGAACAATGTGTTAAAGAATTGGTTGTGAGAGGCTCGAGAAGTTGCCGCCACAGACGTCATCTAAAATTTAAGGAATCTTCGCTTAATTCTTTTCCCGACTCCCATCAGAGATAAGCTGCCCTCGTTAGATTGTTAGTTTGGGGGTCTCACAAGGTCAGTAACTTCAATAGAGTTTATAGACAAGGAAGGCAAACGAGTGATATTTCCCGCCACACGTTGATTCTCTCTCCCCTCTTCCAAAACGCAGCGTGCCCCGTAATACGGAGTATTGAGGGCGGGGTTACAAGGCCAGGGTTACAAGGCCAGGGTCTCCTTCCAAATTTTATCCGTTACAGATAGGCTTTTTGCGTAATTAGATCTTGGTGGCATAAGGTAAGCTAATATGGGTCTTGACTTCTTTCGTGGTTTAAATTGGGTCAAAGATCGCAATCCTCTCTGCTGCTTTCCATTCATTATGACCAATATATCCTCGCAACTGGAGTGCGGGCAATTTCGCTTTGTCGATATTATTTGCGATGACTTTCTATCTCGTACCTGTCGGCTATGTTCTGGCATTGGCTCACGTTGGCCGCGCGGCCATGGGTCCGGCGTATTCGACGGGTCCTGTGAGTAGTGGCAACTTCATTCGAGAAGCTTCCTCTACGCTCGTCGTCCCTCATGCACCGAACCCCGTTGTTGGCAACACGGTCCTCTGGACAGGAATGGGAACGGACGCCGGTGATCTGATTCAAGCAATTACGAATAATTACCCCCCTGACACACTGTAGGTCAGCGATGTGAAGATGCTCATGGAGGTTTTAACACTGCCCAGACATGCTGTCTGCAGTAATCTCGGAGGGAATTGGTGTGTGGCTGCAACCACTCTTCACAAGACTTCATGTAGATCATGCAAAGAATCTGAAAACGCGCTGAAATTGACGGCGTGCCTTGTAGCCTCAACGCAGCAGGAAATTGCGGGACCTGACTCAACGACGACACCATCGTCACAGGTGACCATGCGCTGTATATAACGAGCCCTAGGATGACGTAAGGCAAGCGCAGAGACTGACAGAGTCCAGATGTCTATGACGATGCCAGCGGAAATTATACTCAAACAGCCGTTGTCAATGGGGTGGTCGTCTCACAAATCGCAACTAGTCGGTAAATCTTGGGACTGATTGCATGCAACAAAACTCGGCTGACCAAGTCCCCGAATCAAGAGTCTGGACTTGCTCAAGGCTGGGGTACCGCACAAGAGTGCACCACAAAGCCGTGTGGCGTTGTCCCTGCTCATTGTAAGCTGACTACTATGAGAATTCGGTCCTTGAGATAGGTTGCTAAAGTCACAAAGCTTGGATTAATACGACTCTGGTTATGAATGTCGCCGACCCCAATTACTCACGGAACGCCTATCCTACAGGAGCTGGAGTTACAGGTGGAATCACCACTGCAGATGGAGGTAAAACATGGACAGCCGCTAAGATTGGTATTCCTTCTTGGGACTGCACTAGCCTTTAACATTAGCCCATTCAATTGCTTTTCTTTTCGGTAATGTACATATTCCTTCAAACGTAGGGCGTTTCAAAGGAATGACCGATTGATTCTTTACGATATCCATGCTTCAGAAATGCCGCGCTGTATTTTTGCGGCTTGCAGAAAGGGAGGAAAGCCCTCCGTAATATCTTCTCATTAGTCTCTACGAGCCACTCGAAACCGATGGGAGACGTCAAGACCTTCTCGGAGGAGCAGAGAGACACTTGCAGACCCTCGTTCGCTTATGGTTCCTCCGATATGGGTTTACTTTACCCTGCCTAGCATTTATCTCAGTCACCCCTTGGCTGTAATTGCGTTTCGATGTTTGAAAGCTTTACAAGAGCAAAGAGCAGCGTCGGATCTAAGCCCAGTTGTACAGTGTGTAAGGATCCTATACAGCATAGAACTCTGCTTTACGCGCTTCCGGGATATTATAACGTCGTGCAAATCCTCTCATACCTAAATGCTGCAAGAAACATCTTCAAGACCTAAGGTTTGGTGCCTTGATGCTTGATGCCATCGCTTATTACTACTCTGTGATCTACAGATTACCAGTCGCGATCCCAGCAAACGAATGTAATACAACAATAAAAAGTTTAGATGATCTCAATATCTTGATTCGGGTAATTGGAAAACGTGGCGGCTAATTTTGCTCCACGCACCCTGAAGCAGCCAAGACGCTTGAATTGATCATGTCGATCTGAAGGCTGCAGGACAAGGCCATACAATTCGGGATCTCCGTTCACAAAATTTCCTGAAGCAATAGGAAGACCAAGAATCTTACTCGTCGGGGGTTAATGAGCAAGTTGACTTTCGTCCCAGTGGATCATACTTCCCATATAAGTATCGTCCATCGACAAAATACGCCAAGTCTCTGTTCCTACTCTTGACACAATGAAAATGTCGAAAAGACTCGCAGGTCCTAGAGCCACCTCAGCTGGTACCAAGCGACCACTTAAGCGCACGACACCGCCCACCACACTTCCTGTTGGGCTTTTGTCGAAGGTATCAACATTTCCGTCAATAAAGCTTGCTTCAGGTTTCATTCCTGACCATCCAAAAGATACCTCACCCTCAACTGACGCCCATGACCAAGATGGCGCCCGATAGGGGCTCGGGCGGTAGTACAGTCCTGTACCACGTCTACACTCCCACAGCAAGCATTGAGGCATTTGTGATCTCCACAGGCCAGCCATGTAGGAGTAATCCAGCTCTCGCTGCATGCGTGATGCCAGACCTGACAGAGCGATCAACTTGTCGCTGTGAAACGTCAGCTGAGCCCGTGTATACGCCTCTACAATGCGTTCCCAGACAAGGAACGAACGAGCAATAACTTGAGGATCGACTGCCGCCACTGAAAACCTGGCCAGGTGCGCTGCCACAAGAGCCTTGACCTCCGGGCTTTTGGAGTGAGGTTCATTTCTGGATGCATAATCGGGAACGCCTAGTGGGAACGTTTCACACGCTCTGGATTCCAAACATTCCCAAGCAATTTGTCGACTGCCGAAGTGCATGACGCGGGGTGAAAGAAGCCGCTCTTGGAGGACCCATCCCCTTTTGCTCAAGGGAGCATTCTTCATGAGAGACTGCCAGAAGAATCTGTGTACCAGAAAATATTGCTCGCGTTCAAGGCCAACCCAGGTTGCAGTCACGCTGCCTGGTGTGACTAGCTCAGGGAGTCGCTCAAACCAGAGACCTTGAGTACTATCCTTTGCGCCTGCCGCCGCTATGTTGCAAAAAGAGTTGCTATAAACTCTATCCATTTGAGTTGATTGCGTACGCCAGTCCAGCTCCGAGTCTTGGATTATGCATAATGAATCAATCCACAAATACTTAACTCCTAGTCGTCTTGTGGTTGCGATTGCATCAGCAAATGTCTTGGGCAAGTCGGCTACTTTGATACCTTCCTTCATGCTATCTAAGTTGTCTTCCTTTAGCTTTAGGATGTTTGCACCTCCCCAACAATGGCTCAATGTCAAGTACTCGCCATCGACCGCAGTATCTTCGGTTATGATCAAGCGGACAGAATCAGAATCACATATGCCGACGTCAATTAAACGTGTTGGATGCCAATCTTGTTCGAATGAAACCTTGCAGTGCTTGTGAGACCTGACGCATTGATGAAGTAATGACTCTAAGAGCCTCCAGCTCGATGGCGAATTGGTATGGTAGCCTGTATGTGTAGGAGAGGGTAATGCGCCGGCCGCTACATACTGGTCAGTAAAGCAAGAAAGTGTAGTAGATTGCACTGTAAGCTGCACACCTTGGGTCTTGAGAAGGAAGAAAGCATTAGCATATATCCTGTTCTCGACGGACTTTTGCGAATAGAGCGAGACATCAAGCGTATAAGCGCCATCCTTCATAGAACCTAAAAACTCGGTTGGAGGCAACCTCAGAATGAAAACCGTTCTGATTGGCTTGGCTTGCTCTTCATTATCTCTTCTTGAGTGTTTGTTTAGGTGATCTCTCAAGGCATCCTCGCTACCCTCTGGAAGCTGGTCCCATAAAGTACAGCAAATCTGACATCCAATCAGTACGGACCGGAGAAACTCGTAGGAAGATCGGTGAAGCTCATAAAACTTGTTGCAAGACCGTTGGCCTTGAAAAATGCTGCTACATTGGGAACATAGCATCTTCGAGTGTGAATTTTGGTATGAGAACGGACCGTAAGCGCGATTATCTACGACACGACTTTGAGAGCGATCAATACAGCTCAACCGGATGATAGAGGTAATCCAGGGCTCTCAAAAATCCTGGATCGGCGATCCGATTGGCAGGATTGGCGAGCCAATTTGATCGGATCCCCAATCCGATTGCCGCCAGTTCTCAATTAATCGTATAAAGTAAAAAGCACGATAAACTCATCAGCGGTAAATTTAGTAAAGTGTATCTTGCAATAGTAGATTTAGTAGTAGTGGATCCAGTAGTAGATCTAGTAGTAGACTGAGTAACAACAGGCTTAGCAATGTATCTAAAAATAGAGCAAATAGTAGAGTAAATAACAAAGCGAAACATCATGATACAAAGAGATAATATAAATTTTGAATGTGGGGTGGGAGATTGGCCAATTGGAACGGCGACCCTGGCGATCCTCGGCGTGGTATTTGGAAACCCTGGTCACAGGCGGAATCACCACTGCTGACCCGACGGAGGTAAAATATGAACAGCCGCTGAGATGGGGATTCCTTCCTGGGACTGGACGCGCGGGTAGTTAAGGGCCTAGCCTAAGCACATGAGCGACACCGCATAGGTGAGCAGCGTAAATATAAGTACCTATGGACGCTTTTGGGGGCTGGAGTGTTTTAAGCAACGTCTCCATTTCATATTGGTTGAATATTTGAGAGGTGCCTCTGTACACAATGAAAGGGCTATTACTCAGCACCTTGTCACCGGTGACGAAGTCTTCAATAAAGTATAATACACTTCCATGGATAAGATATCCACGAAGGTCTCCATTTCATAAAGTGCCTCGAGGGGCTTTAGGCCACACAGCCACAGCTTTAGGCACGACAGCTTCCTCCTGTTTCGATCAATAGACTCAATAGAACAAACGCATGATAAAATTTGATATTTCTGTTAAATACATAGATGCCGCAAACACACAAAGCGCTTATAAAAAGCTCCAGAACGCCAATAAAAAAAAGAAAAACATGTGAAGAAGACCGACCAAAAACGTCTAAAGGAATGTCGAGCTGCATGTGGAGCATGTCAAGAACACGCAGAAAAGCAATACGAATGGTTCTAAAGCACAGTGCCACATTCACGCTTACAAGCGAGCTGTTGGAGCTGGCGTAGGAGTAATCGTAAAGGCCGGCAGGCCATTCGCCGCTGGGATGACGAGCGGGTCGAGAGGTGCATTAATGTTCGTAATGTTGTACAGTTCACCACCGACATTGGCAATGCCACCAAAGTCAGAGGATCCCAGAATGCACGTGTTAATGATGTGATTCATGGCATCGTGGCAGTGGGTCAGGCAGCCTCCATTCGACCCGCGCTGCACCATCATAGTCTCGAATCCTGTATTGAAAGTCATGTGTGTGGCGTCGCCCGACCCGTCAAATTGCGCATTACAGATACTGTCAATCTCTTGCTGGAGTACACCAGCGAGGTTTTGCGCGATATCGTGCGCAGAGGGAGCACTTGTCTGTTGTGGGATGTTTTGCTGGCAGTTAACGGTGATACTTGCGCCATCGGGAGCTTGGCAGTTGCTAGGAGGCAGGCTACCGCCAGATCCGGGGTCGTTGTTGCCGCTGGAAGGTGTACCGGTCTCGATGGTAAGACAAGTCGAGAAGATGTCCGTGGACGTGGACAGTATTGCCTTCTTATGCGGTAAGTTCTGAATGCTGAAATCGCTGGGCGCACTGCCGCCGAAGAAATCAAGTTCAGCGCCAGCGCCCAGGTCGAAGCTCACGCCGGCAATGGCATTAGGGTCATTGCAAACACCCCCGGCTGAATCTGCAGCGGCGGAGAGACGAGCGTCAATCTCTGGGGCGGCGAGCACTAAGCCCACCGCAAAGCCCTTAGTCATAAGAGTAGCCTCGAGATCCAAAACGAGCTGAGTAGTGACATTCGCTGTGACGCTGACATTGCCACTGACAGAGGGAGTCTGTGGTGAGAACGATGGCGTCCAACCCTGGACGTTGTCGGAATCGGGGTTGGACGTATCGAATGCAAGCTGGGAGTTGGGATCGATAGTGACGTCAACGCCCGCAGACACAGTGACTTCTGCCTCAATCTCGGAAATACCAGCCTCTGCTTGGACATGGAGGATAGGACCAGCTTCAAAGACTCCTTTGATGCCAGGTATGTCAGCCAAATTGATATCAGGGAGAGAGAATGGCTGAAAGAAAGGGTCCGTGAGGGCTCCTTGTGCCACTAGCGCGAGAGTAATAGAGACACCAAGCTGCTGAGGAGTTGTAACAGTCAGTTGTAGGGATTGGTCCTTGGCGCCAAAGTCTTTCGCGGATCCGACGATCTGAAATTCAATGTTGCCGGAAGTCGAGCAAGGCTTGCAATCTAGCCCCAGAGTGACACCGCCACCGATATCCTTTTGAGGGATAATGGTGTGAGAAAGATCATGATTGAAGTCGATGAAAATTGGGTCAAGGGCTTTGCTGATATCGCCGAACTCGCGCGTCTGTAGGTCACTTGTTGTATTGGAGGGACCAGAGCCATACTGCAATTGATATTGTTCCACAACATGTGCCCACTCGGCCTCAGTAGCTGCAAATTTTATCGAGTTGTTGTCTCCAAACGTAGCCTTTTTCACGATGTACGGTTGCCTAACATCGTCATCGCCACACCCAGGTTGGTCGAGGAAGAGTATGATCTTCTTCCCAGACTGATTGACCCATTCCCAATGGCTTTTGGCCGATTCGAAATCCTCGGCGTTGTTCAGCTTGATCGATACAGCAGATCCGTGACACTTTATGTTTTCTATAGCTTCAGAAAATTGCTCGTCGGAGAGATACTTCTCGGTCTTCGATGTCGTGGAAATGTCGAGCATGGCCAAACCGGCCGAATTATCCCTTGAAGTGGCCCATTGAAAGCTGTGGCTTGACCTCAGGTCGAATTGGGGCCGCGTTTCGATGAAATTGCCTTTCCGTCTTGGCTGGAAAGGTACGAGACTCGGACTACTTTTGGCATTATTCTACTCTGGGTCAGTTGTCACGTTGTCGACCTCCGCACTGGTGCTGCCTACCTTGACAGAAGTAGAGGAGGATGAAACGCTTGAGGAAGTAAGTCCAGTTGATGACGGAGTTGTAGTAGACAATGGAACAGAAGGCTTAACTTCGCGCCTTGTAACCGGTCCAGCTACTGTTTCTCCAAGTATGCTGGCAGCCGCCAACGCCGAGAGCGTGAACTTGAGTCCCTGAATGTGCATATTTACGATGCAGCGTGGTGATTGAAAGATAATGAATGAATTGCTAAAGAGCTAATACAAGCAAACGTGAAGAGACGAGGAAACAAGGAAAATGCCAAAAAAGGACAAGATAATAGGAGATACAACTGCTGAAGTTCGAAACAGAAGATGATGAGCTGCAGTAGAGAGGTGGAAATAACCCGCTTTATAGCACTGGAACAACATCCTCGCAAGGATGAGGACTATTTCGGGATGTAGCACGGCCACCACTAAAAGAGGCTCGAGGACAGAGCTGGGTGGAACGCTGCTCTAGCTCTGTGCTCAAAATGTCGTACAATCTAGCTCACAGGAATCTGAGCTGTCTGTGCGCGATTTTAGAGCAGCTGCGAAGCATAGAAACCCAATCCGTATTCTCACCACACCCAGCATTCTTAATGAAGGCAGAAGTTACTCTTACTCTTTCCCGAAACTGACAGAGACCTGGACAAGCTTTGTGACTTGGCGAAAGTGACAATCCAGCAACGATGAAAAATGATACTCGAGCTGTATCGATGTTTCTTCGAGCATTCTTTAGAGAGTCCGAACTCGTAGCAGGGCGGGGAGACCCCTGAGAAGAGCTATCCTCTGAGAGGTTTGCAGGGTAAACGCAAGCCATAACTGATAGCCGTGGAAGAGCTATTAAGCCGAATGAAACTTGGAAGCGTACCTTTTGCGATCCTTTTGCGCCTGCTCTTATCTTCTGAGCTACGCTATCGTATAGCTTACTTTACGTGGTTCTTGGCTCCCGTTGTTCGCGAACTTGACTTGCATTCGTTTCAGCCACAGCTAGTTCGTGGGAAATTGAGGTCGTATCCAGTCGCCGAAGAAGTAGCCGACTCAAAGCTTACCATCAACAGACTGGAGGCACTTTAGCTCACAAAATCTGAATATTCTGAGCTGAAACTTGCCTTAATGCCATCCGGTAGCCGAGGCAATCAAAAATAATCGAAAGAATTGCGGCTTGAACCCCTGAGAAAGACCAATATCTTGGATGTGGCTAGTGATATCTACCAAAGATCGCCAATGGCTCCAATGTTGAAGCTTTCCGGAATTGTAGGTAAGTTGCGAAGCGTCAGACTCTAAGTACAGCATTGGCCGTCAAGCGACGGTAGAATGTGACAAGTACTTTACTCTAGATGACAGGAGTTCTACTCAGAGACGAAAGCAGTAACGTTGGTACAACTGCTTTTGACGTCCGGTGGCTTGCGCAAAACAGGGCACCCCTGCTAAGCGCGCAGTGAGTCCATCTAATTGAAGAAAATTACCCGGTCATGACTGGAAGCCAGAACGCAAGACAGGCTGAAACCTTGCGCGATGGAATGATAGCCTAAGAAAATCGTCCCAAGGCAGCTGGTATATTCCAGAAGAAGGGACAATGGCCATGGGGAGCGAGCTGACGAATTTGACATAGATTCTCTGCATCCTGTTGAGATCGAGCCTGTTGAGTTCTAGATCAGTAGCGTTTACTTGAGAGGCTGCGAGTGAATCCTTGAGGTCGTATCTTGAGCTTACTGTGCGTGATGGCTGAAGTAAGACAAGGATAACAAATTTCTCTATGCCGTTAGTCCTCAGACTATAATTTCTAGACAAGTAATTTTATAATTGACCTTCCAAGAAGTACTGCTGATCGAAGCTCTAGCTGCAGTGTTCTCTGCGCGAAAGAAGAGGAGGAGCTTGATGTCGGAACCCCATTTTCGGCTGTGCACTCCCACAGCAGGCAAAAAACAACTGGGGTCTTTCCCATCTCCAGTTTGATGATTATAATAACAATCGGGAATATACGCAAAATGTACCTCGATAAGCTTATATCTAGATTTGTTAAAAAAGAATAGGGGATGCCCCAATAAAGTGTCCGACATATTGTAGAACATCGCCCTGTATCAAAACGGGACGATTGTACTTCATCTCGGCCCGACTTCCTCTCCGAGACTTCAGGGATGCTCCAGGATAAAGCTTCAAGTCGCCATATCATCTCGGTTATGTCCCTGCAGATCGATCCACCATCACGTAAAGCGCGAAATATCTTGCATCAAGACGTCGATGCCACTGTATGCGTCTTTAATGATGACGAAATTGCACTGCAGTCAGCATCCGAAAACCGTGGGTGGCGTAGGCTCGTAGGCCTTTCAATATGTCTCGTTTCCTTGCGTTTATGCCAATCTATCTGTCTTCCTCTTGCTAGCTCCTCACTTCTGCATTTCTCTCCTATTCTTGTGATGTATTTCGCAGTGATATGGGCCGTAGGCCTGGCAGCACTCACGGCAGCTCAAGACTTGACCTACGACTATGTCATAGCAGGGGCAGGAACAGCTGGAATGCTCCTCGCTGTAACTCTTTCCGAGAACCCAAATATTACCGTTGCAGTTCTTGAAGCAGGGCCGGATGGTCGCTCAGAAGCCAACATCACGAATCCTGAGAGGCGAGGTATGATATGCTGCAAAGTCTTAGAAGCGACGGACATTCGCTAAGGAAGCTACAGGAACTATCCAGGATACACCCTATGACTGGCAATTTCGCTCGACACCACAAGAATTTGTAAATCAAAATGGGACACAAGGTTCGCAAATGGTACCAAGAGGCAAGACGATTGGCGGAACAAGTGCAATGAATTGGATGATACACAACGAAGACTCCCGCATTCAACTTGATATTTGGGAAGACTTGCTCAACCTCACGGGATGGAATTGGGAATCAATATCCACCGCTTTTCGCGAGTCCGAAACTATGTACGGACCGACCCAACCTGAGCAGGACATCATTCCATACAATGCATCTCTACACGGCGGAACCGGTCCAATCGATTCCGCCTTTCAGCGAAGTGTACTAGATTGGACTGCACAATATTTGATACCGAGTCTTGAAGCTGCTGGATTTCCCGCACCAGAAGATCCTAACGGTGGGGATGCGGTGGGCCCCAATTTCTTCCCGCTTGCAATATCCCCCTTCAATTATTCTAGGTCTTACTCTGGCTCTGCCTACTCAGCCGTGCAGTCAAGACCAAATTTGCACGTTCAGACCAGTGCTCACGTCTCTAAGATCACGTGGGCAAACGGCACGGGAGCAGCTACAGCATCTGGCGTTGAATACATCGACGTTTCCGACCCTCAAAAAGCCGTGTATACCGTCTATGCGCGAGAGGTTATCATCAGTGCAGGCTGTATCCAATCTCCTCAGATACTCGAGCTCAGCGGTGTGGGGGACCCAAAAATTCTCGAACCTCTAGCCATCTCTACCAAAGTAAACCTCTCCAATGTCGGCGTGGGCCTCCGCGATCCTCCCATGACAAACTACTTCCCTCTTTCCTTTACCCTGTCCAACAACTCTGCTCTTGCTGGCGGCGAGTACATCCAAAACTTCATTCACCTTGCTTCCGCTCGGGAAGTCCTTTCGGCCGAGGACTACACTCTTGCCAGTAATTGGCTCAATTCGACTTCTTCCATTCCTGGTCTCCCCGATGCACAGCTTGCAGTCTACAAACACCTTTGGTACACGGAACAACCCCTCATCGAATTTGCTTGGCAGTACAATGTCCAAAACGTAACACCCTACAATCTCATTCCCCTATCTCAAGGAACCGTGCATATCAACTCCTCGAATCCCCTCGACGCCCCACTCATCAACCCCAACTACAACGCCGTCAACGCCACATTCGAAAACAACGAGACCGTACCCTGGGACTTCTGGATCCTGGCCAAAGCCTCCCAAACCTACGCCCAACAACTCGCGCGCACACCCCCCGCATCCACCATCATCACCTCCACGACTCCGAACGCCTCCCTCCCCTTCTCCGCCTACTACGCCGAGATCTTCCAGCGCACCGGCACCTCCGAGCACCTCACCGGCGCCGCGCCCATGCTGCTCCTGGACGCCGGCGGCGTCGTCGACCCACGCCTGCGCGTCTACGGCACGACCAACGTGCGCGTCGTCGACGGCAGCGTGTTTCCGTACCAGCCGAGCGCGCATCCGATGGGGGTCACGTATGCGGTCGCGGTGCGGGCGGCGCGGCTGCTGCAGGAAGAGAAGGGGGCAGAAGGAGGGGAAGGTGGTGGGTTGACGAGCACGACGGCGGGGAATGCGAGTGCGGATGCGAATGCGGCGGCGAGGTTTGGGGTGGTGAAGAGTGCGAGTTCGCCGAGTAGTGCGCCGAGGATGGGGCGGTGAAGGGGGATGGGGTTTTGTGCACTCTTGTAGCTGGCAAATGATGATTGGGGTCATCCCCATCTATAGTTTAAGATTATAGTAATTACTGTAAATAGGCTTAAGATATGTCTTAATGATAGCTTATAGCTAGATCTATTAAAATAGACTAGGGGCATCCCAACAAGATGTCCAGCATATTTTAAGAATATCGCCTATATACTTATTAGCATTCCAGTGCACAGCCGAAAAACGGAATGATTGTAGCTGGGCCATTGGATACCTTTGCGTCATGGGTATGATATGAATGCAAGCTTTAAAAGCGTGGGCGAGGCCGGCGTGTATCCAAAAGACGCGTTCCAGGGTAGTAACCAGTCGTCTACCTCCAGCCGGTTGGCCTCGTTGGTACACACGCTACTTTTCATAGACGTTGGTGAAATACTGTGAACCAGAAAAAGGCCTTCGACTTCGTAGAAATAGAATCGGCAAAGGACTCCAGAGGGTTGGCGAGTTAAATTGCATATGCAAATAAAATAAGACCGAGTTGTGCCGCGCCCAATATACCAATAATGATGCTGGTCGTTGTCAACCCATGAAATCGATACATGAGAAAAGCTAAACCGAGAGAGGCCAGTGGCACAGTCCACGACATCCATGTAAAGCCGTGCGTATCATGACGGAGACTTTCGGCGAACGCTGCATTGGCATCTTTGACAGACATGTTCGACAGACAATATAGCTTCGTTAAGTCGTGTGAGGAGCGTTATTGCAACAAGCAGGGAATGAGAGATATGTGAGCGCAAACGGGAACAGGAGGGAGTGGTTATGGTGAAAGAGCAGGCGAACCTGCGAAGCCGGAAAAATCCTTCAAACTCCACTTGCTCGATCAGCTCTCGACGGGGCCCGAGGCGTCTCCAACTTTTGTTGCGAAACTCGTCGCTTCGCCAACAAGCAATCGAGAGTGTGATCATCCTTCCTCTCCTCGACTCACCATCAGACTTCCAGCCGCCGGTTACGATGACCGGCTGTGATGGCAGCTCGAACACGCCAAGCAGGAAGAGGAGAATACCGATCGATTTGCTTCTTCGCGTCCGACGCGGTCAACTGCCCCCCTCGCTGATTCAAAATATTTCCATGACTTGCATGACTTAGGGTTTCGGGGAAGAAAGTCGCGCGGCTGAAGTTTCCTCTTGCGAGGGGGTTTCTTCCGTAACTGGTTTTGCGTCAGACATTTTGGGTATGCCGGGTTTGATCGTCAGGAGAGGGCGAGCCCTGTTGGCCAAGGCTTTGAGGCGCAGGCTACCGGAGAAAAGACGACCTTGCTTTTTTGGGCTGTAAATAGATTAGTTGAATGGGTTTTCATTATTATTTTTCTTGTTTTGCCAAAAGGGAATCGGGTAAGTCGATGAGTGTGGATCGCTAGAGACCAGCGCAAGTTCTCAGCATTTAGAGGTATATCGAGTTGAAATAAAGAATTCATCTTTTAGTCTAATACAGTACTATTCATACATAGTTCATTTCCAGTGCTTGCGGCATCTATTGGTATATGCGCCGCCCTTTCAAATGCTCCAGACGATGCTCAGTCGCTATCGTGATTCCCAGCCAGTATTTAAAAAAGTCAATCATCACAGAGCCATTACCAGTGGCCCGAGGGTATGCGCCCATGTACTCCAGTCCGTGTCCGTATTTATATATTCCAATCGTAGAGGCTCATAATCATATTCCGATCCCAATAGTCGGCGATTCTCTTCCGGGATTCGCCCTACTCCACCGATCTCGCATCATCTTGCTCTCCCTCTCTCTTTCGTCGAAATTCACGTTCACACTCGCTGCACTCCTTTCCGTGGTTGCCGCATCCGTCGTCTCGCTGCCCCTAGCCCTCGCATTGGCTGTTCTCAGACTCGCCCAAATCTCCGGTCGATCCAGATCGAACGGGTCGCTTCGTGCCTTGGTATCCTTCGATGCACTGCGATGGATAAGACCCGTATCTGGCGTTGGCGGTGTTGCGATGGGCGTAATCGAGTTATGTGAAGAGGGCACAAAGTAGATTGTACTGCTCGGGTCAAAAGTTGCGTTTGCAGGAATGGTGTAGGGAATTGAGGATGTGGGGTCGGGAATTGCAGGTGGTTCGGGCATCGCAGGAACGGGATCCTTAAACGGGTCATCGGGAGGTGGCGGTGGAGGCGATGGTAGCTTTTGAGCACGAGAGCGGTTTTCTTGAGGCGGCTGTAAATAGGTGCTGGTGGCTGCAGCACCAGCTACCGGTTTTCGCGGGATGAGAGCCGCAGGGAGAAGAGATTGTGGGATTTGGTCGAAGTCTTTGACCGTTGCGTTGGTAGGCGGATCCACAAACGGATCCTGGTTATTTACACTTGGGAAAGGGTACGACGCTGGCTCCGTGGCCCCCTGAGGTGTGGCGATCGGACCAGCAGTCAAGTATCTCGGTCTGGGTGTGTTACCGTTTGAGTTCGGTGTACCAGGGTCTGGGTTAGTGATCCGCAGGTACACTGGTTCAGGTGGACCTCCAACGGGGTTTAAAGATGCTACGGATCCATTCCGAGCAGCTTCTGGCTCCCCCAATGGATTATTGATGAGGAAGGGGTAAGGTTGTGGCGAGGGCTTTGGTGAATTCATGTTTTCGCTAAGCTTTTGTCTCCATGTTGCAAAAGGAGCAAAGCGAATCGTCGAGCTTTGAGGTCCGTTAATAAAATTGGGTTCGGGAGTTGTGGTACTTTGCGTGGGATAGTTCGAGCCCGCCGAGGCATTTCGGACTTGACCATACCCACCAGGGCCGCCATTTCGCCGGAATTTAGGTGGTAGAGCAGCAGCTAACGTGGCACCAGCCATAGTAGCTTGGCTTTGTAATCCTTGGACATTCACTCTTAATCGCGACCCTAGCTTTTTCCATTTTCTTACTGGTCTCTGACCCTTTCCTTCTGCACCTGCAGCCTCATTGTCTCCCCGCCTTCTTCGCTGCCTACGAAGACAGAATAGAATGAGTAAGCTGAATGCTGCAATCGCTCCCACCGCCCCAACTCCACCAGCAATTGCCACGTTGTTCGTGTTTCTACCTGTGCTGCCGTTATGGTGACTATCGCCATGGTGATCGGGATCACTGCTTGGGGATGCAGATGTGACTGGCACTGCTGGTGGGGGAGTAGAGCTCGACGTGGCGGAGAAAAATGTGGACGAGGACGTCGTCGTTAACATGCTAGAAAGCACTGACTCGGAAACGGTAAACGTGCTTTCTGGCGCCGGTTCGGAAGTTGAGGCCGGTGGAGATGAGCAAGGCGCTCTGTGGTATAATACAGCTCCATCTCGTCTTGCGAAGCATCCCGACCCATTAGGAAGAGACTGTGAAGTCGACGATTGGGTGACGAGAGGATCTGATTCTGATAGAGCGCCAGTCCCGAGACCCATTGAAGATGGCGTTGAAGATATTGCAGTCGTGCCAGGTGGCCGCGTTGTGATTTGTGTGGGGGAATTGACTCCAGAAGTCTCTCCATTAGGGTGAGGCATGGGCATTACGAAAGGCACCGAGGAGGAGCTGCTTATTGATGTAGGAAAAGACGAGACAGATTCAAAAACTGCACTTGATACCACATATTCTGTCGTCACAGATGACATTGTGGTCATACTCGTTGTCGAAGTCGTAGTCGTTGATGTTGATTGAGGTATGCCGTGCGAACTCGAAGAGCTTGATGTCGATGTCGATGTCGAGGCCGAGGTCGAGGCCGAAGTTGAGGTCGAGTTGCGATCATCTTTTCTCCTATCTTTTACACACTTCCGACCTTTTTTCGTCCGTGGCATGCTGTGTTCTGGCTCGGATGCTCTTTGCCAATGGTGATGACATGAGGACCGTCCCTCTCCATCACCACGCCTGAATCCAAACATTTCATCCCTGAAAGTTTTGGTGACTCGCCAAGGCCTAAAATATGACAGAGAAGAGAAGTGGATAAAGAAAGAGAGAGTGGAGACAAGAATAGTTTTGTGAGACTGGGATGAATACCAACAGACGGCGAACTACAGGGAGAGGCAGAGTTCAAACGAATCTCGTGCAGCAAACCGGCAAGAGTCGCGGAAGGCATCCTACCTCGCGTGGTATACAAAGCCATGGCTATGAGTCCCGTCACTATGCGTCTGAGCTACGATCGCAAGAGGAACTGAGACGAGAGGATAAGAGACAAAGTCCCTCCACCTGAAACGGTTGCCGCCTCGCCCATTGTCGAAGCGCTGCCGGGAGGGGTTCGGCGCAACCATTGGATCACCTGCGTCCATCCACGGTCGTCGCACCTTAAACAGGTTAAGGTTGTAGCTTCCAATGTCATTCGGCTCAGGCATCGAAGTGAGGCTGCCTGGTCGTTGAGATGGATCGAGGCGAGGTTCCGTCACCGTCAATCTGCCGCCGAACCTCTCCCACATCTAGACTGCTCCGCCGATCAAAAAGCAATTTTACCGAATTCATGAAGCAGTCTTGCTACACATTTGCACCAAAATATCTCGCCATATTTCACCCTGCTCTTAGAAGATCTAGCAGTATTAGTACAGCTCTTGCAACAAAAAAGAAGTCCTCCGAGAAGGGCGATGACGCGAAGGCACACTACGCGGCCTGTTTCAACATGCAAGTAAAACTCGGTCCAGCTTGGCAGAAGAGCTGGCGCTTCATGGATGCTCCGTGTTTACCCCAGGATGTCTAAGCCATGCGGACCGTTGTCGGTCAGGTACATGAGCCGAATAATCCAGTGACGCGCTTATTCATTCCTGCTTAAAGGTACGGAGTACTCCGGACTCCCGTTAACAAAGTTTAATGAAGTGGCCATCACACGTTTTGAAGAGGGAAGTTCAGACATCAGGTTCTTAGAAATACTCAAATATCACATTTCTTAAAGACAAATCGTACGCTTGAATCTATTACATCTCGATCCAAGCCCTCAATCCACTTTAGATGCATTTACAAAGGATCTCAGCCCTGCTTCCAACGTCAATGCTACAACTACAAAAAAAGGCAACGCTCTTGCTATGCTCCCAATGCAATCCATTCCTAATACGCCAACTTTCTGGAACGTGGGTGGAACGACAAGCGAGCAACGCAAGAAAGATTGCCACGTGTACTCCTATTCGCCTTTTTCTCCAATCACAAAATTCCCGCAGCCCTACCAAACCTAGAAGGCCGGGTTGCCTCATCATACAATGCCACCCACATCTTCCGATCACCAGAGAAGGGTCCTAGAGTCACAGTTACGGTTTTGGCTGCCGCCAACCGATCGAGATCGTATCGAGTTCCTGAATAAATCGCAGGTACGGAGTACTTAAGGATCTTCCCCGGGCCGTGAGGAGGGCTTCGGTGACTGTGACCGCGACCTTGGTAGATGAGGATTCAAGTAGTCCGGCAAATTCAAACGCTCGTCTGTTCCTAGCCTTGGCAATTGCGGAAGCGGAGGATCCGGGAACGCCTGTTCGGTGTGATGGTGTTCGACTGGCTTTCCAAATTCCGCTAGGCTCTTCCCAACGAAGCTATTCCACCTCTTATCACCTTCCTTCCCTGATTTCTCTCGTGCCCTTCTCATCCTCACTAGCTTCTCGGCGGCCTGCTTGATCATAGTCGCGGGCGGGGCATACGAATCGAAGGTAGGATCGTATTCCCTCTCCATCATGATCTTCACGGCCTCTTCCATTCTCGTGAGTGATGCACCACCTGGCACAGTCCTTTCCTCTTGCGTCTCTGGGTCAAACCATTTCCCTTTTCTCCAGTCGTCCAACTTCATTCCTGTCATCCCAGTCGCCACGTTTAAACGTTTGTACCATCCGTTCTCCCCTCGTGCCATAAGCCTCATCGCTTCGTGCTGCTTCTCTCCTTCTGTATACTTGATCAAGACATTTCGAAACACTGCAAACTTTTCGGCTGCTTTCTTCATTATTCTGGTACTCCCCAAGGGTCCGGGCCACGCAGCTGCGAATCCGTCACTACTCTGCGCATCAGGTCTGCCGGTACCGATTGACAATAGCAGAGCTGGTTCTGCGTCAGCCCCATACATGCTCACGAACTCGCTCCAAGCAGCGCCTGCAGGGTTATTTTCACGAATGCCACCGTCCTTGAAACCAACCATCTCTCCCCGGACCTCAGCTTCGAGAATATCGAAGTAAAATGGTGCCGCAGAAGTTGCTCGCGTTACTTGCCAGATCCGCAAGGGATCGCAGCCTTCGTTATAGAGGGGTATCCAGTTGGGCGTGCCTTCTGGGTAGTAGTGCGGGTACGTACGAAGAAGGTAAGCTTCGTCGATTTTACCATTGTGGGTTGCAGTTAGACAAATTCTGTAGAAACCAATGATTAGCATAACCATTCCAGAGAGACCGTATGTGGTCTTCATAAAATGCACAACCAGGCGTACCTACGTTTGACATATCCGATCTGTCGGACCTGGTTCCTCCCAATGATCCTCCATATTCCACGGATGCCAATCCTCCCCATCGCATTTCTCATGCTGTACGCAGTGCTTTTGAACGATCTTTTTGACCGCCTCCTCTAACGGTCGGTGGTCATACTTTGTCGCAAATGGCACTGTACTCCTTTTCGTTCCAAACAAATCATTCCCAACCTCTCTATAGATCTCCAAGCACTCTGGAACTGTAAGGCGTAGCCGTCCCAGTAATGTTGCGATCAAACCACCCGTACTTGTACCGTACATATAGTCGAAGTAGTGACAGGGCCGTAAGTCTTCTTCAACGATACCAGGGCGTGTGGAGCCGTTAGGGAGGAGGGTTGCATTTGTGCTTGGGAGGGTGTCTGAGTTGCGGGAAGTCGCTGAAAGCGGCGGCGGCTCTGGTGAGTGGCGCGAGGAATTCGAAGACAATGAGGGTTCCTCAGACAGAGCCAGACTTTTGTCCATGCCGTCCTGGGTGTCAGGAGGTGCGCCAGCATGTTGTGCTTCGTCATCTTGCGCATCTAGCCGCCGCTTGCTGTCTACAATCGCTTGCTCAGGTGTGGATATCGAAGGTATGCGGCCGGCAACAGCGCCCCCATTTTCGACCACCCCATTCTTCGAAAGTGGGTCTTCCTCTTTTGCTACCTCCTCTTCCTTTTCCAGCCGTCGCTCCCACTCGGCAATCTCATGCATCAGGTTTTGTAGGATGAGGAGCGAAGAATAGCCACGTATACCACCACCATCAAGAGTTAAGATGGCAGGATCCCATGGATCCTCAACTCGTCGCGCCCATGCGCGCCCGGATTGCTCCTCGTCGTCCTCGGGTGGGGGAGTCCTGATGCTGACAGCAGGTGTGGAGTCCCTACCACCAAGCGTAAGCTGGGTAGCCATCGGTCTCAGCCTTGCCAAATGTCTTTCTTCTTGTAACGATCCTTTTAGGCTATCCCTGATTCTCTAGGCGGCATAAATATTAATAAACGTGTCATCGCATACTCTGACAGATACCTTTCGAAGACAGAAAGCGACAGCGAGAAAGGTCGAAAATGCTAAGAATAGAGAAAAGCAAAGCAGGGCGAAGCTGGAGAAGGCCGACGCATCTTGTCGTCGTCGACCACACCATCCTGCTGCACGCCGCCCCTGGTCATGGGCGCGGCTGTGGCTGACCCTCCGCAGCGATCATCTGCCGGCCCCATGCTCTATTAGGAGGCGAAATCTTCGGGCTAGGCCGAAAGGGATGGCGATCACCAGAAGCTTGGCTACGCCTGGTCGCGTGCTGAGAAATGGAAGACAAAGAAGACATCAAGACATCTTCGCGAATGACGTAAGGGACTACGACGACGACGAAGTTGATTTGCCACCTAGAGCGCTTTTCCTGGCGCGGTGCTAGGCAGCCGCTGGGCGTGAAAGTGTGACTGAGATGAGAGCAGGTGAGTCAGGATATTGTAGCGAATGGAATCATAAACCCTCATTATTGTAAGAGGAAATTCTAGGATGACTGTGGCGTCCGGGCGTCTCCTTGCATTCCCGGAAACCTGAGTATTGGGCAATACACAGGTTTAATCCATGTTAATGATCAAGTAACCTCTGCATTTGCTCTAGCGTTAACCTTTTTCGAATTTCGCTACAGAACCATTTCCGACCAGCAGGACTCCAATAAAATCGTGCTCCATGTATAAGGTACCCATACGAAATCTTATGTTTTGAAAAACTCCAGAATACTGCACACGCTTTTGTTGCTTATCGATTCGGAGATGTTTTCCCCATCTTTATTGTTTTCAATGATCGGGACTAGCTCGTAGTAATTATTGGCCGTCTCAGAGCGGCTTTTGTAATTCGTGAATTTCGAATGATCGAGCTTACCACCGCTGCTCGTGTCCCCACCTTACAATATACCAAGATATTCTCTTTGGTCAGCACTCGATCTCAATAATCAGAGCAAGTCTCTTGATTCAACCAAAGATCTCGACAACTCTGCTCGCTGGTCCACAATCATTCCATTCAAATACAGCAGGTAGGCAAACAGTAAGATCTTCAGATGACCTTTCAATACTCTGGGAAGCTAGCATCAACCTCCTCTCTCCAAGCCCTCAGTCCACCCTTAATATCCATCACTCTCCGCCCCTTCCCTACGCCCGTCTTCCTAATCTTCTGCACCGCCAACTGCGAATCATTCCCAAACCGACACACCACTACAACATCCTGCTCCCCATCCAACCCTCTCAACCCCTTCAACTCATCTCCATCCCCCTTCCCATCCACCACCGGCAACCCCTGCGGCGAAACCAGCTCCGAAATCGGTACATTCACACTCCCCGGCAGCCTACACAGTGCAAACTGCGTCGGCTCCCTCACATCCACCAGAACATGCTCGCCGCCTAGCTTCACCTCATCCTCCAGCCCCTCATCCCCCACATTCTGCTTTTGCCGCTTCTGCTGCTGCTGCTGCTGCCCGCGAATCCACTCCGCATACTGCGACGCCGAAATCCGCTCGTCCGGCCCCAGCACGTCAACAGGGTTCAGGATGCCGCAGAACTCGGCGTAGTCCAGCGAGCCCGACGTCAGCGAGGCCGCGGTGATAGAAGCCCGGGACGAGCAGGCGGCGCAGGTGGGGCGGCGCGAGCGGAGGCGGATGGAGCGGAAGGGCGAGGATGAGGCGGTGGCGGAGAAGAGGAGGAGGCTTGGGGGTTGGGGTTCGGCTGGGTGCTGTGGCGGTTTTTGGTCGATGCCGTCTTCTTTGTCTTCGGAGTGCTTCATTTCCGAATCGGGAGTGGGCGTTGCTGTGGCGTCGGAAGATGGGGTTGCGGGTAGACCTGCAGCGAGGAGCTTGATTGCTTCGAGGGCTTGGAGTACGCCCATGACGCCTACTACGGGGCCGAGGATACCGCCTTCGCCGCAGCTGATGACGCTTTCTGGTGGAGGCGGTTTTGGGAAGACACAGCGGTAACATGGGCCACCGCTGGCGTTTCCCTGGGGATACGGTGGGTTGTTGAGAACCATGAGTTGGCCATCGGTACGGAGAGCAGAGGCAGAGACGAGAGGTTTGCCAAGGAGGACACAGGCATCAGAAATGAGATAGCGGGACTGAGGAGAGTCGGTGCAGTCGAGTATGAGAGAGTAAGGACGAAGAGTGTCGAGGGCAGTTAAGGCGGAGAGATGGGATGGATGCGTCACGACTTTGACGTTTGGATTGAGACTGGCAATCTTCGTGTTAGTCCAAATTCTATTGCTCCCGGAAGAGAAAACCATCACTTACGAGGATATGTATTCAGACACACTCTCCACTTTCAGCATCCCTATCTTGTCTGTACTGTGCAAAACTTGCCGGTGCAGATTGGATACTTCAACGGTATCTCCATCAACCAGCCCAATAGTTCCTACACCAGCACCGGCAAGATACGCCGCAGCAGGGCAGCCTAATCCCCCAGCACCAACGATGCAAACCGCAGCATCTTTTAATCTCAACTGCCCTTGAAGCCCAATGTCAGGTAGGATCAGCTGCCTCCCATACCTCTTATACTCCTCCAAATCCAATTCCCACATCTTCTGCTGCTTCCCTTCCTCGTGCTCTTCTTTCTTCGCGAGTAGCTCATCTCCTCTATTGGCGTTGCACAGCACATCCCACGTCTCCTGCTGCCACTCCGGCATCACCCCACCTCGATACGCCTGCTCGAGATCATGCGCCTGAATTAACTCATGAATGTTGCTCGCACGTCGCTCCGCCTGGGCCAGCTGTTGCTTCAGATTTCGTAGTTGGGACTCGTGCGCCGAGATCTGGTCGCGGAGATGGCCGATGGTCTGGTCGATGCTGGTGGTAGAGTACATTGCCCTTCAGATACCGTTACTAGCATCGTGGGACTGGGTAGAGGTTAGAAGTATATCTTAAACTTTAGTGCACAATGAGTAATTAGTGGCTTCAGTATTTTGATCTTTCAACTGCGAGACCGGCTGTAGTGGCGCACTTCCTTCGGCAGACTGGGAATCGAGAGATTTTTCGGGGACGCCGGCAAGCGTCATCCCGCATCGCATCCATGTTTGCTACTGCAGTAGTGATGGTCGAGGTAGATTAACGAGACCCTCGTTTGTTCATTTGCATATCTTAGTTTCAAGAGGTCATTAAAACTTGATTGAAAATTTTTAGATTTTAGTTGAGAAAGCCTAATCGTACAAAATCTAGCCCTTGGAATATGTGGTATCATGGTAGAAGTACAAAAACTTCCTGAGCCGGCCAGGGCAGTTGCGACAATGAAGTCGACATTCGGCATCCTTCTTTTTTAAGCGCCAATGAGCACCAAGCCGCTTGCTATTCGTAACACGTGAATGGATCAGGCCGTGACCGTGAGGCTCGACCTTAAACCCAACGCCTACCTCAGCGCCAATACCACCGATACACGTACAAACGCCTCCAACATACGAAACGAAAACTAGAACTCCATACTGGTAGCGATTGACTCCACTACCTCGTGACTCTCCTTGTCAACACTGACCCTGCGCTTACGATGCCGTCGAAGTTCCAACTCAGCATCCATCAGTCTGCTTTGGACCCAGGCACGAAACTTGGAGTCGGCCCTTGTCGAGTCGTAGTTGAGCAGGTCGGTAAGCGTATACTTAATTTGTTTGTTGATGTCGTAGAGCTTCTGCTCTTCCTCCTCAATCTCGTCTGATTCCTCGCTGTCTTCGACCTCCTCTGGGATCGTCGGGATGGCATGCGTACTGAAAGGGAAGCTTGGTGGTGTGCCAGGTGACGATGACATAGACGAGATGGAACCGGTGCGAGAATCAGGTGAAAGACGGGGCGACGCCGACAAGTATCTCCGTTGAACAGCATCTCGTATTCTTGTCTGCTGAGAGTGTAGAGCGAGATACTTTTGGAGAGAGGCAGACTATTGGGCAATTAATTAGTTCCTTGGTGATGCGTATCTTAATGGAGAAGAAGAAATACCCTTTCAGGACTGCGATTCATTGGATTGGCCATGAAGCAGGCAGAAGATTGAGTCGACGGAAACATGGTGATTGTTTTGATGACGCTATCCAGAATAGGACTCTTAAGAATGCTGGAAGTGGGGTGATGCCACTTCCAAAAGGGAAGTCCCGTCGTAGCTGGCAAAGACGGTCTTGCTCTTGAAGTCACGGCTACCAGTGCAAGTAGTCGAGTTCAATGACTCGGAAGGACAGGCTTGGACAAAGTTATGAGTGCATATATAGTCTTCTGGTTTGGAGGGTATCAAGGACGATGGCGTGCCTTGATAGCGGATCATGGAAGGAACGGATGTTCTCAGGTTATCAATACCTGACGGTTTCAAATAACCTTGATATGACTGTGGGACTGTGCAGGTGCCGTGCCCAAAGTATATGCTTCTCGGGCGATATGACGTCCAGGCCCAGTGGCGGATTTCGAGCGACGAAACACCACGTAAGAGTGGTTCACCGCAGCCAACGTGTTGCAAGGTGGGATTTGCGGAGGGATGGGCTCTTCCATTATTTTGGATTGCCTTGCGGCGTAGAACTTGTTGGAAAGGACAACCGACCCCTTTCTGCCGGGGTTGATGGCGAGCGGGAAGGATGGGTTTGCCAAGGTCTCCGGAATCGAGATGAACTCGTCAGCCAAGCGAATGCTTCGATGCACACAGCATTCTTCGATCGCGACGGCCCGTAAGGTTGCCAACCTATCAGGGCGCAGTCGTTGTCCCAAGTTACGTCGCCGGACATGGCACCATGTGCGGCTCCGCTGCGGGCGGCCGCCGGAACGCATCCGAGCGATCCTTAGCACCTCCTTCCCATGCTCTCATCTACTGCTGGCTCAGGCCGGAAGCACAGGGGGCGAACCTTCTGACGATGCTAATTTTTACTTCGTCTGATCTATTGGGATTTCCCTTATGTATTCTCATGCTGAGATCGTAAAGTTTCCGCTTTGTAAAATGGGAGCGGTAATAACGATAGACGTACGAAGGACCCCGCGCGCATCCGGCCAGCATGTAGGAAATTGATATGACGTCAAAGCGATCCCACAATCATAATGAACCTTGAACCGCGCCTCTTTCCCAAAGTGGAAAACGCGATTTTAACGTCCTTCAGGAGATTGCACCTCGCACATCAGTATCAAGTTAGGTTCCTGTCTATCCACAGGGTGCATAGCATGGTAACGCCATCAACGCTGACCTATTCGAGGTGGTGGCGTGTCCCAGGCTTCCACATTCCCGCTCCTGACTGAACACATTTAGCCTTGGTTCGAGATTCCAGGCTTGCATAAGAAGATCGACTTGAAACAAAGTCTTTTCCGGTGCTCCTGCCTTGTCGCCGTTGGACATCCTGGAGCCTCTTCGTGGTCCGTTCGTGAGTCTGATGGGAGCCTCAGGGCCTTTGGGAGCCGCAGCTCTAAGCATCCTTCAATGAAAGGGACAAAGAGCGCTGGCCAAGTCATTCAAGAGGCGGCCGAGAGAGCGACAGTTCAACTAAAATTATGACCAATACTGACGTGTCCTGCAGCAAGTGTCCTTCTCATCTTCTCGTGACATGCCAGTTGTGATCTGAACTCCTTGCAAACGTTGTTTTTCCAATGCGAGAACTCTCAGTAGGCATTGCACAAACACAGTCATTCTCCCCGGGACCCTTTCTACGAAACTTTCGACGGCCTCAGTATGGACCCTTGTTGGTCTTTGTTACCTACCTACATATGCAGGGTGGCCAGGGTCTCGTCCCAGACGGTGCAGACTTCCAACTCGAAATGTTGTGGGGTAGTTACTAATCGAAATGTGGTAACTGCCATGTGTCCCGACAGATCTTCGGCCTTTCGAAGATCTGTGTCCTCCCTAAAGTAAGATAATACAAAATAACATTTAATGCGTAAGTTGCTCTAACAGATCTGCAGCTCTGAAATCATCTCTCCCTCCAGGTATTAACGGAAAACATTATTCCGTCCACAGTTTTCGCCAGGCAGTATCAGGCAGTCTACAAGAGCATCCACTAAGGCTGGATATCTTTTTTTGAAACCAGAGATCTTCACCTCTCAAAATTGGCACACTCTCATTCTGCTCGGCGTTCGCTCCAGAATGCCTTCCCGTAACTAACAACAACCTCCTCCCCCTTCGCAATCCCCTTAGCCCTCTTTCCACTCTTCCCAGCACCCAACACAAACACGCCAATCCTCCTCCCCACCAATCCCTCCCCAACCTCAACCCAGACATCTCTAAATTCAGCATTCGGTCCCTCGCTCCTAACACCACGATAATCATTCACAAACCTCGCCTCATTCCCCGCCTGGCCCGCATCCACACTGACGCCCAGCTCCCGATCCAAACTCAGATCGTAATCCGAGGTTGGATCCGACTCGCTATCCCAGTGCGCTAGTCCCAAATACAGCACGATCATGGACGCTGGCGGGAGGCGCTGCGTGGCATAGAGACCGTGCTGACCGTACGCGGGATGCGCTGGATCCTGGACGGGCGTGATGCGGACGTGAGGCACAGGTACCGCGAGCGCTGATGGACGGATGATGACGTCTGTCGGCGACAGCGAGGTGCGGGGGCGATGGAGGCGTTGGGGTTCGAGACCGGGCGTGTAGGTCAGAGAGCTGAGGTAAGAGAGACCGTGGGGCCAGTTCTTGGGCAGAACGTGGGATTTGGGATGGGCGTTGCGGGAGGCGTTGCTGATCGTAGGACCCTGGGGCTGAGGCATGTGGAAGCGAGAAGATTGTCTGTTGAATTGGGCGTCTTTCGGATCCTGATGCGAGGTTGTTGGTGAAAAGAGGCGAGCTGTGCCGCACTGTGCTGAGGAGAGTAACTGGGCCCGAAGGCCCTCGAGTACCTGGTGTCGATGTTCGAAGATCGCTGAGCCCTGTCGCTGAAGGTAATGCGTGAGGATGATCGCGAATGAGGCTTGATGAATCTGAATAATCTTGAGACTGCTAATACTTTACTTCTTCGGGTAATGCTGCTGATGAAGAAATAAATTTTTGCCAAAGACAGAGAAAAACAGGCTATCGTCTCCAGCCTACGGCATAAGTCAAGGAAAATTATTTCTGATTGAACGTGTGGCCGTAGCGTCGACAGTCGAAGTCCGTTGCGTGCGTATGAAGAGATCTTGTTTTTGTATCGCAAGTGCGGAGTGGACTGCGGCGCTGGCAGGCTAGCTTGTGAAAGCTTACAGATGCGGAAAGTAACCGAAACCTCTCTCGAAACTTCGCTAAAATGATCTTTTGGACAAACCTCTCTGTTTTTCCCTTGGCGGATGCAAAACGAATCTGGAATCGTGTAGCCACGCGGGTCACAAAATAACGCGAACACCTCTTGAGGTACCTCCCAATTGAATGTTCCACCTATGGTTAGATATTGATTCGAATACCATTCCCAGTCTAATCATGACAATGGACCTGACGGCCAGAAATTTATGGAGGGACTCCCAATTGGTCTTCGCCTTTTTCTATCACCCGCTTGGCAGCTTTCGACGTTTTCCGGAACCGGTCACCTGAGCAGCAATAACTCGAGACGTGTTCTTGAGGCCCCCGGTATCTTTGATTCGAATTTGGGTCGTTTCGGTGCCTCAACATGTATTGCGGCCTTTCTCTTTGGTTTAGGGCTGGGCAAACCGACCAATTTATCTCTGATCCAACAGATGAAATCTATTCGTGAGATATGGCTGGCGTCGAATTTGATGATCTCTTCCTGTAACGCCTCTCTATGGTCGGCAAAGACGTTCCTTTTCACAAAGTCGTTATGAGCCTCCTCGAGATATGACAGTCCAAATTTGCCTTCATTAGTGAAATGGGCTTTCACGCCAAGATTGTCGCCCCAGAAGACAATAGTTTCTAGCTTGTGAACATTATCTTCGCCAATCATCGACAACCAAAGCATGAGATCATCACCAGTCCAAATTGCATTGAAGCCATACATCCTAAACTGTGGTCCGCCGTAGATTTGACGCTTGTAGATCGTCGTATGGAACCCGTTCTTGCCATAAAATATGCCAAGCGTCTCTGCTCGGATGGAACGACAACACCGTGTTAGCGAGGGTTGCTGAAGATGTGCGTTCGCCGGTTCGATGGTGAGAGGATTGTTGTCATCACACAAGACGAGGTTATAGATTTGCTCGCGAATCTCACTCGGCAAATCCAGAAATGATATGGCAGTACGATTGTTTGGACACCCCATCTTTGCTGCTCTCTTCGGCCGTCTGCAGAAGCGAGCTCGGCGGAATTGATGGTTTTTTGGACTGAGCGAGTACTTGATCTTGCTCCATGCACAGAAGAGAAACTTCAAATGGGATACACTTTATGCAAGCGGGCATTAAAGTGCTTTTGAGCTTCCGGGGCGGTAAGGCTAGCAGTGCTGGCATTTAGTCTTTTCGGATACTCAACCGCAGTGACATCTTTGCATCTTTCCCGTGTTATGGTGCCGAAAGTTGCTGAGAACAGACCATATTGCAGCGCATCTAAAGTTGTTTAGAAGCATCCATTCCGGGATGATGCATCGAATCATGCACCAAGCGCAGACCCTGAGGTACGAGCCATCTGCAAACTACTAGCGACGATCAAAGCGATCCTTAGTGACATTGTTCTGAAGAGAAGAAACAAGTCACTTAGGCAAAAGCCGGTGGCGTTTGACGATAATTGTATACCAAGTAACCTTGCTTTTTTCGGAACTTGCCGTAAATGGGATTCCCGCCCTGGAACGACCGCGCGTGCTCAATTCCAGATCCTGGATACTGGACGAGATCCGAAGTCCTTGTAAACGGACAGACCAAGCGCCATGTTGCTCCTTCAGGTTTCAGCCGGGATTCTCGCGTCTGCGTCGCTCGGAGGCGGAGGTATGCAGAGCTTGGCGTTTGGTGATGTATCGTAGTTGGACACGATTGGGCAAACAAGTACCTGAAAAGCGAAAGAAGGCCCGAATAAACTTTCAGGCTTCTACAAGCGCGGCTAGCGGCATCATTCTCCCCGCGTCCTATTATCACGGAAATTCCGGCCGGTTGCGGCCATGATTGGCGATGATCAAAGTCGTCGCTTTTTCTCAATCGGCTACGGAGTAGTTGCATCGGCTGCGCGGTTCCGCAGAGCCACGTACAGCGCCTTGAACCCCGTACTGCATAATTACATCGCTCTGACATTTTGATCCGGCGGCAGAAGATCGATGAGCTTCCCACCAATCATTAGGTCGCTTGGTGAACTCACACTCCGTATTCCGTGGACATCGTATAAAGCAGGCCGGCATGAGGAAGCATAAAATGCCTTAACCCTCATCCTACTCCTGGCCCAAGGATATCTCCAGAGCCCCACTCATTGGACAGGAATCGTGGAAAGAGAACAAGTTTTGTATAATCTGCTAATACCCCCTCTCCATGCCTTTCCATATTCGAACCTACCATCCCAAGCCTCTCACCTCATCCAACCCATCCGACAAATCCGAGATACTATCGATCATTGCCCTGGCCTCTTTATCCCCATAATCCTAGACCATTCCATGACTTACAAGCTTGTCCAGTTCCTTGGGTTTTCGTCCGCGCTTTCCTTCACAACGTCACCGAAGTCCGCGGTTTCCGAAAGCGGCGGTTCGTTGTGCTCGAAAGGGACGTATAATTACGCGAGTAGAAGCCACGAGGTGAATGTAGGTCGTCGCGTCGCTGAGACTCGTTTATGCACGTTGCCAATAATTTTGCAATGGCTTCCCAAACAACCATAGCAAGTCCAAGTAGGAGCAAAGCCATGTGTGCCTGTGGATAGGCCTGTCGGGTCTGTTCGCCTGCAATCCTCTTGACTTACGTAGTGCGGAAGAAAATTGCAGGAAATGCAGAAGCATACCTTTTGAATAAGTAGGAAAGCAAAAGAGGAGAAAGGGAAAATCGAAAATTCGACAGAAGATTTCCCGGAGAATGTGGAGCTGATTCGGCTTCACGAAAGGATGAACAAGAAAAACAAGTTAGGAAAATAGAAGTATCATTTAGGAGCTGTCAATTACCCGTTGAGGAAATAGCAAAGCAAGCATATGTAGATGAGAAGCCGGCACGAACATTCGCCCAAGCCCTCAGACTTCTTTGCCATTCCTCCTTAGTGTTCGTGAAAAATCCTCACCTTATTCATGGTGCTCCTTGACCTCGTGGCCATGTCAAAGGGTGCAGCCCTTCGCTACACGTATCCTATACGCTGTCAAGTCTCCAGCTATGTGCATCTTCTTCAACAACCAACTTATGAACATGGAAGTCGATCTTCTCGTAACATTCTTTCGCCGCTGCCCTGGCTTTTCCATGCCATGGTCCCCGACCTCCGGCCTTGGCATCCTCTTTGTTTCGCCATATGCCTAATTTCATGGTTAATGCACATCTCGCATCTCGCATAATATATGGCTCGAAGGAGCTTCAACATACATGTGGCCAGGTTTCGGTTTTGATCATCCGTCTTCCCGAACCAGTATTTCAGCAGTCCGCCACTCGCACATGCCTCAGCGTGGGATCTCTGGTCCAGCTCGCCCAGCCGATGCCTATCGATGTCGGGCTTAAGTCTCGAACGGAAGATCACCACGTAGAATTCCGTCTCTTGCCACTTGAAGTCTGCAGCTCGGCAAAGATGACGCAGCATGTGAAAGACGATTTGCCAGTTGAAGCTTTCGAGGTACGGTGCCGTTGCATAGTCAGCTCTTATCGGTTCGAGGAAGGTAAGGGCAAGGGCGAGAAAGCGATTGGGTGTTGATAATCCACGAAGGTCAAGCAGGTTGGCGCTGTCTGTGTATGGGGACGCTTTGATGTGATTTTCATCGGCCTGAGAGGACTTCAAGTCGGAGAGTCCCCTCTTTAGCTCGGGTGCAGCCAATTTGGCGTGGGATATCTTTGGACTTGGGATATTCGTGTCGCGGTCTGCCAGGGGAGAGGTGATTTCAGCGCTGACGATTGTAGGGGACGCCAAATTCTCTTTGTCATTGAGAATTGGGAAGTCAGGTAGCTCGGTGAAGCGGACCATCTTCTCGTTCGGAAAGCGAAGGAGCGCAGGACTCTGAACAGGTAAGCTGTACGTGGTCTCCATGATCGTTGCTGTTTAGTGAGTAAAATTGGGAAAGTGAACTTCGGGGAAGGCATGTTTTGTTCTTGTAATTCCCAAAGCAAGCAGGGACTGGGCCCGCTTTTACGAATACGGATTTTTGGGAGCACGCATTGTTGCAAGCAAATTCCGTGCAATGGCGCAATAGGAAACGCAATCCTGTGAAAAACCCCAACATAGCACAAACCGGCAGATCAAAGGACAGATTGTGAGATCTGAGCTGTCACATCTGAACAGCATTGACATGCAGGCCCACCTGCTTGAAGACTGCACAGACTAGTCTCTGTCAATGGACTGCTGGACGCGTCAGACGGTGACAAGTGGTCCGGCAATTGGTCTGAACTGATCTGTTGATGTACTCCATTTCACGATGTATGACATCACGTGGGATGATGCCATGTTATAATAAGGTTGTGGCTGAGAATAGCCGTCTCCGCGAACGACCATTCGTTTCACGAAAAGATGAGGCTTTTATTAAGGGATCTCGCAACCAGTTGTGGAAATGAATCACTCGATGTCAAAGGGACAAGAGAACCTGGACTGTCGATGGCGCGGCAGTTGCAGGCCCCTTGACCGGGGCGACGCTTACCGCTCGCAGCTGAGTCACCCCCTGCATTATTTGTAATGCTTGAAAGATGTCCATCTCCACTTGCTTGCATATATCTAATAGGCATCGAGCACGTTTCATTTGGCTGAGCAAAGGCTCAAGGGTGAAAGAGAGATCCAAAACCATTTGGTTGCTGAAGATCTCAAGGTTCCGGGCAATAGCTACCGCGGTCGGCATTCATACCTATCGTTTATGCAGACGCAAATTCTAGATTTGCTTCTGATCACTGCGAAAGCTGGTGCGTTTTAACCGTACGATTCGTCACTGATACTGTAACCGGGTATGTTTGACTGATCATGACTGTCGTTGGGAAAATCGCGTCATAAGACTTGCACTTGGTATCCAAGCACGGAAAGGAATGAATGCAGTCTAAAATTTGCCCAGAAAACTTTGCTGCATACTCCATGAAAAACTCTCAGCAAGAAACAGCATCCTTATGATTCCACTCATCCACAAAGTTTCCTATTCCCCGCTCATTTGCGAGCTGCTCCTGACTGTTGGTCAAACCTCATCCGCGCATCGAACCTTATTCCCGTCTTTGCCAAAACTTATTCTGCCAGCCAATCATCTCCTTTGGTTCCAATCCCGAGCTCCAAATACCACTCATGGCAGTAGCCGCTTGCACATCAGTGACTTCATTAGGGGAAAGCGTTGCGTTTCGCAACTCCGCAGTAACAAAAGAACGGCCATTTGCCTTTGAAACTGTTGGTCGCGGCAGAGCCTAAGGATTGCCCCGGTGAGTGTTTCCACCACGACGGTGGTACCCGCATCTATACATCGAAGGAGGGCTGCTGCTTGTGCTTGGTCGGATCCAGCCGCCAAAATTCGAGGGGCGTGATTATCCATTACTGCCTCGAAACCCTGATGGAGAAAAGGCAAAAGTTCGTGGACGACACCTCTAGAGATATCTTCGGCAGTCAAATGGTATCGGCACGGTATAGGATGGCCTTGACACCAGTCGGGTAGGAAATATCCCTGATAGTTAGAGGGCGCAGGACCAGACATGATTGTGTCTTTCAGGTTGACTGTTCGTGGGAGAGGCGTGAGAACAGGCGAATGCTGCTCCTGGGTCGCTGACCGATGTTGATATGCCGTGGCTTGTAAACAAGATCGTGAAGAGCAAGTGCTCGTACAAAATTGTGACATATATTCTTGCGCCTTCTTTGTCCGGAAAAGTTTGCGTAGCTTGCTCCGCCTGTAGCAAATAACTGCGCTACTTGTGGATGCTTGATGCGTCAAAGAAGCCATTGACTGCTTAGCAGTTGGCAAAATGCTTCAGATGAGATAAACGTCTACTTCGCAATCTTCACCCATTCCGTATAAACGTAGGGTCTGTAATAGTCTCGCGTGACTTGTGTTAGATGCGGTGTTAGTACAAAGATTAAAGTCTGACGCAGAGAAGAAAAGGAAAGTGTGCCTCGATCGAAGCTAAGGTGTTGGAGGAAAACCTAGAGCAGGAGCGACTCGTAGCATAGAATATGCCTTCTAATCGAGGCTGATAGATGAATGATACTATCTCAAATGTAGAATGGATGTCGGCAGAGGTTTACATTTAAGCGTAGATATGCAAATTGTGAATTCACTTTGTAAAGTTTCACTTTTCATTCCCGTATGTGGACGGGACGAGGTGCTCCCCAGAAAGCCTTTTGCATGACAAATGAAGTCACTGATATCTCGACGTCTTCAAGGATTTTATGATCACTACTTCATCGAAGAATGGGTCTTCTTCGAAAAGCTCGAGGATGGGGCTACCTCGGATCAGTTATTGCACGGAAAACTTTTCGGATTCTTCGACACTATCGTCGATCTCATTCATAGTCAGATAAAGAAAGAAAAAGAAAAGGCAAGTGCCATCCACGGCCGTTCAATACTAGGGCTCCCCCCGCGCTCTGACTTCTTACTCATCTCACTCCACCAGCATCTCCTCTTCCTCCAACTTGTCGGCTAGAAACGTGAGTTCGTCCTCTATAGCCTTAGCTACCTTCTTCAGTTCGTCCGACGTAATTTTTACATCGTCCCACCCGCGTGGACCCGGCGAAGCCCACATTAGCCCGACGATCCCCGCCTTCATATCCTCCACAATATGCATCAGTTGCCTTCCGGCGAACATCTGGAGGTACGCTCCCGGAATCTGGCGGCGGATGCCGGCGGGGAAGTCGAAGCGTCGAACAAAGCGGACGGTATGTATGTCAGCCATGGTCGCGGGCATGGGTTGACAGATGAGATCGATGAGATGCGAGACTGGGCGGGGGTCGGCCATTTGGAGGAATGGACTGTTGTTCGTGTTCATGGTGTTTTTGTAGTCAGGAACGATCTAGGCCCGCAAGGATTAGCAGAGAAGTCTGGAGAGAACTCGTGCGTGGTTTACCTCAAACTTGTACCGAACAGGATTTAGATGGATCGCTCCGGTGGACCTTTGCCAATGGATAGATCGTGGCTTTACGTAGGAAAAGGTTCCAGCTTTGGAAAATGATCGTGCGCCCACACTTTGGAATCGAATTGGCAATCAAGGATCGTGAAATTTGGGATCTGGACTGTATGGTTGCACGGTCAAAGTAGTAGAAATCACGCGTCAAAATTGACGATTTATCGTCCGTGAATGAGGTGACACGAAGACGCGGTGCTGCAGGAAAAAAAATTCCGTGCGCGATAGTGAATGAACATGGAATCCTAAAGGGCGAGAGTGTGTTGAAAAATCGCGGTAAGGGAAAAGGTGATTATTTGCCTTTGTCACGGGTCTTGCACACACAGAGCAGTGAATGGTAGAAGAAGATACGAGAAGTGTGAGACAATGCTGGATCACCCTAGAGACACAAAAGCGTAGAGAACTCTTAACACCTGCCGCTTATCTTTGAAGTCACAATTCACAAGCTCCAACGCCGGTCCACCACTTGAGGCTTTCCTTCTATATCCATAAATTTCACGTATCTCGTAACAGTGGCCCTGAGTGCACGCTCATCCTCAGCATCGTGCTTTCCTTGGCAAGCCTCATCCAAAGTGTTCACGATCTTCAGAATGCCGGCCTTTGCATAAACTGTCTCCGCGTTGTCTAACTTCAAGGTACCTTTGTACCAAGCCTTGTAGTTTCGAATATCCTCCAGAAGTTCATCCACATCTCCCCAGATTTCGTTGACAACTTCGTCGATAGCCTGGTCCTTCGCGGTTTGGGCGCGATCAGGAGAGATAGAAGGGACGGGAAACAGTTTCGTACGACGGTCAACGATAGCGTCGATGGTGGACTGTCGGATGCTGGGGAAGATGGCGTTGAGAAAAGCCCCAATGAGTTCGGGGACGTCTTGCATCAGGTTTTCCGACGGGTCGGACATTTTGGTAGGCGCCTTTGCCGGAAGTGAGGCGTTTCTTGTTCAGAGGAAGTATAAATTTTTGATTGAAGGACACGTAGATCGAACTCTTATAGCATGATTCAGACAGCGGGGACACAAAGAAAGGGAAGCAAACCTTGATACAGAAGTTTCGATATGTTTTTTTTTCAAGAAATACTTAAGGACAAGGGTTAGGGAGTCACGTTTGGACGAACGGGGCGCCATTTCCTGAAAGAGATTCTCGTTTGCCTCCACACAAACCAAAAATGAATCGGTTGAGCCAAGGATGCGAGAACAGCTAGGTAAAGCGACATGAAAACAGTAGGCATAGTATGGTAGTGTTCATAAAGCATTTGAGGAGACTTTGTCTGCTAAAAGATGGCCGAAGGGACTGAGCTAGGAGATAGACAACGACCGGAAGGAAGCAAGTTTATCCACCGAAGGGCGTCAGGAACATTGCCATCAGTTACCCTACCATCAAAGCTCAACTATTCGCATCGGTTTCGCCGCTCAAGTCGAGACCAAAAGCCGTCCGGCGTTCAGAGTGTTTTAGGGACTATAGGTTGCAAATGAGCCAGTTTGTCTATCAGTCGTTCACTGCAATCGCGGCCTCTCTAGTCTGCGCCCTTTGCATGTTGGCCATCCGCAATCAAGGCGAACCTTAAGGGATTTGCTGCAAGAAGCCCACATTCAATTGACTCACCTTGGAGCACAGTGTCCAGTTCTTCCGCCATCCAAAAGATCCAGGGGAGTCGGACCGCAAATTGCGAACTCTGCACCGAGTTTGCCATGCTTTTTTCGTTATACCTTGTCCGCAGGATAGACTATGCCATTTTGCCTCCTTAACTCTGTTGTGATCTGCAATACTGTACGGCTCAAATCCTCCAGCTCTTTCGCCGCTTTTTTGTCGTCGCTCTCGATTATCCTCGCAAACTCTGCCGCCTCCTCCTTTAATTTGAGCGATTCTTTCGAGCGAGCCCAATCTTTGACCTCCTTTGTCTGTGGATTGAGCCACTTCAAAGAGTCGATGTTCATGGTTGAATTGATTGTCACCGTTCCGCGCTCGCCGTATATCTCGCAAGGCGCAGCTGAATTGTAACATTTACTCTGATTGATGGACACAGAGAAGTTTTCGTATTGCAACAGTATGAATCCACCGCCGTCCACGCCGGTCTGGCATTTGAAGGCTTGATAGGTCGAAGACTTGGGACGGCCGAAGAGAGCGACAGCAAATGTGACGGGGTAGACGCCGATGTCTACCAGAGAGCCACCGCCAAAGTCGAGGCTGAAGACATTGGGGGTCTCTCCGTTGAGGACATTAACGTAGCGGGAAGAGAATGAGGCATAGGTAAAATTCGCGCCGTATATTGGACCCAGCTCTGGGAGGTTCTTCTTCAGGAGCTTAAAGTTTGCTTCTTGAATATGTCTGTATGCTTCAATGAGGTAGACCCCCTTGCTACGGGCCAGACTGCACAAATCTTCGAATTCGGCAACAGTAGTTGTTGCTGGCTTCTCTAGGATAACATGTTTCCGCTGGTCAAGGATGATCTTGGTCTGCTCGTAGTGCAGGGAATTGGGGGATGCGACGTAGATGACCTGGATGGGGCCACTGGCGAGCGACTCAATGGACGTATGCACCGAAGAGACATTGAACTTGGCAGCATATTGTTCTGCAGTTTCTCTCTTTCGTGAATAGACAGAGGCTAATTGCCAATGACCTGTTGCATGAGCACCGTTGATCCATTCGTCGGTGATCCAGTCTGTAGCTTGGTGAGAAAAAGGAGAGGGGGTTCAGGCTTCACTTGTGAGCGCACTTGTGCCAATAACGCCGAAACTGAGAACCATCGTAATCTAATTGATTGCTTCACGGAAGGAAAGAGAGGTTCGAGAAGACGTCGTCAATCTACCGCTAGGTGGAGCTGTACAACATGATCACCCCCACATCCGTAGGTACCTAGGTTAGGAAGGTATGTAGACCTCATGAAATTTCCTGGAAATGAGGTCACACTCTCACCGTCCCAACGGCTTTCCACTAACGGAAAAGAGACGGAAAAGAGTGGGCCCCGGCGTCATGAGCGCCGTGCCGTGCCCTGGCTTCTTGTCATGCAAGTAGCCGCTCTCCCCGACGCTACCAACCGTTCGTTTTATCGAATAAGAGGATCCGTGGTAAAGGCTTCGGGGCAGCACGTCAAAAGTGGCACAGCCTGGGGTTTCACTCACCCGATTCGATGCTTTCTGTGCGCTTGCCTGGGAGGCCTAATGGCTTCACGTCTTTAACTCTCATAAAAGACGCATTCCTGTATCTCGTTGTGACGATGCAAGGCTCGGGCCCTCCAACTTAACCCTAGTGACCATTAGAATATTAGGTATCGAAGCATTTCTAACCACACGAGATGTTTAGCTTTGGCGGAGGTACGTACCGCAATTTTGACCCCATCTACATGCCACAATCTTTCTTCAACTCTTATTTCGATGCGGTGAATATAGCAAGATATGATTTTTCGCCCTTTCGTAAGGTACCAATTGCTTCTTGTCCTGGCCAACGGGACGTCAACGGTTGCATTACCTGATCTGGTCCTCACCTTGCCTACTCGGAAGTCTTGAGCTCTATATAACGCGACACTTTGCGCCAAAAATTGCTTGTCAATATCAAATTGCTTTCGTCACATCTCACCGTATCAGATTTTCTTTCCCTTCACTTCCGTGACGTTTGCCTTGTGTATCCTTGACGCTAAATCATCACGAAAATAGCTGCATTTTCGGCGGCACACGAGCCTGAGAAAGAGCGAGATGCTCCACCTAGACCCACGCCAATAGCTTTCCCAGACTTTGAGAAATTAAGCAATCTGCATCAGCAATCGTGGGAACCCGGTCGGCCACCCCATCTGTTGCCGCTGTTCTCTAGAATCCGCAAGCCTACAGACGCCGATGAAGAACATTTCGCGGCGCTGAACGTCAACATCCAGCATTCATGTCTTCTGGAAGACTTGATTCCGGCAGATCATGATGGAAATCCTTGTCTTCCGCCAAAGTCGTGGCTCGAACTGCCAGCAGCTGACGAAAATCACCTGTCCACTACTCCTCAGAAACAGCCTGTTATGAGTAATGGCAGACCTGTTCTGGATCATGAGACATTCTATACCCGCGCAAAGGAGCTTCTTTGTGAGAAGGATGATGCGTACAAAGTCATTTCCCGTACTACGCCAAAAGGCCAGACTCCACCACGACTTGCTCATTTCCGACGCTTTTGGGAGGGCATGGACTCACTTTCACACTATTGGGATACAAGCGCAGATGAGTATTATGTCGCTGATGCAAATGGCTACGAAGGAGATGAGGCCAATTCCAAAGACCAACCACCGAGAACCACAGGTGATAATGATATTCCTATTCTACTCAACCCCTCTGTTCCACCCTCGATACCACCCCGTAAACGGACTAAAACCGGGGAAGGCGATGATGTCTCGCACGCCGGTGTCGAAGATAGCAAACCTGTTCTTCCAGACCGCAACTCTACGTCCTCGCCTCGTTCTCCTCCCCCTATCCCTCCACGCTCCTCTTCCAGTTCTGCACTGTCAGAGCCACAGGCTTCTCTCTCACCATCCAAACCCCCAAACACCGATTCCGCAACTGCTACAAAACCGTATCCGCACCTCCGTTATCGTGGCCACCGGATCGGCTCAGGCTCCCAAATTCCGCTTTCTTTCCTCAACGATACCATCCGCGCCTTCATCGAAGCTTGTGCCTGGCCCCATGGCTGCAGTATCACCTCCCCACGTCGGCTCCCACAACTCCAATTCGCCGCATCTCAGCTCCCTCACATTCAGTCAAGTGCAAGGGAACCCGAGAAGAATGGCCCGTTGCACAGAGCATCGACGCTCTCTATTCCCTCACGGAGTCGGCCGGATGCTAATGCGCCCACCCCAGCAGCCTCCGAAAACCCCTTCAACTCGATTTCTCACATAGAAACCGATGTGCACACCAGCAATCCCTCTGATTCATCCCTCTCCAACTCGGCACAATCTGCAAGCAGTCACTCTCCTACCCCGCACTCCGGAAAACTGCTCCTCCCGCTCCGGGTCTCCGCCCTCATCTACCGTACCCCGAGCGACCGCACCCGCACCCGTTCGGGCTGGCTCCAAGGCCCCGTCATGGGCCTCTGGGCGCGCGGCGAGACGGGCGTCGGCAAGATCGTCCGGGACCCGTTCGACGAGCTGAGCGCGTCCTCGAAAGCCGTGTTGACGACCGGCCCAACAGCGGCCGATGGTGCATCGCGAACAGAAGAAGAAGAAAAAGAAGAAGCTGCAGAAGCCGTGGTGGATGACAAAGTGAGCCAGAAGGAAGTGTTGGATGCGCTAAATGAGATTGGGGTCCTGCTGTTCATGGCGCAGGAGCGGGCGCGGGATGGGACGGAGGTGAAAAAGCCCGGGGAGGGCCAGTGGTGGACGGAGCGGCCGAGGTGGGGTGGGGGCGAGGGCGGAGAGGTCGGGAATCCGGTCGGGAATACGGATGAGTTGAGTGGTGCGGGGACGGGGGCGGCTGGGGAGGAGAAGAAGAAGGGCAAGGAGGACGGGAGGAGGCAGAAGGAGCGGGAGAAGTTGGTGGCGATGGCTATGGAGGCGCGGACGGCGAGGGCGGAGATGCTGCCTGCCCAGGCTTTGAGGAGGGAAGGGAGGCGGGGGAGTGAGGGAAAGAGCAAAGTGAGTGCGGCAGAGGCGTGGAAGGTGGTGAAACCTGGAGCGGGACACTGGGATCAGAAGGTAGAGTTTAAGGCTATTGGGCAGAATCCAAGGGGAGATTGGGACCACGTATGTTTAATCTCTTCCGATGAATACTGTCTAGGACGACTGAGACTAACGCTGAAACGCATTTCGGATAGGTTTTCTTGGTGAGCTCAATGAATCACCATATATCCATATTAAAGCTTCGCGTCCATGCCGCATACATCGAATATCTCACCAACGGCCGATGGCCCGATCCGATCCCAGGAGATAAGGCATGGAGCAAGCCATTGTTACAGCGGAGTCAGTGGTATGACTTGTTCGACAAGGAGCAAAGAGTTGAGGCCATGCGCGGTATCTGGGGTGTCCTGACGTACCAGATGCGTGCGCCAGCCAACTCTGACGTTGACATGAAGGGTTAAATTGTACCGATGAATGGGTAAAAGGGAAAGAGGCCAGTCAACATGTAAGTGTGATCCCGCACGTAAATCATAGACATTTCGACGGCGAAATGTTTTGCCTGGGTTCAGCATGTCATCAAACTGATGACTGAGGGGTGCCCATAATCTTCTATTTCATTTTCCTCCAAAATAAACTAGTCAGTATTCTACAGACCGCTATCTAGAAGTTGAGCATAGCGATAAATCCTTTCAGAACAAGAAAGCTAGCCTTATTGGTGCTGGGGGTCCCAGAGAAAATGTTGAAGCTTCTCCGAAACGCCGACGCTGTGTGTTGAAAATGACCTCCGCTCTTTGGTAATGGCGCCGACGGGGTATATATGCGGACGGTCCGTTCCCTTTATGAACTGCCGCCATTCCATGATGCTCACAAGATCTATGTTGAATCTAGATCTTCAAAAAGGTGGAAAAAGTAAAAAAGAGAAATTTTAGTGATGCCAGAAACGCCGCATTAATCATGCAGAGACTTGGCTTGCCGGGGAGAGCAAGTCAATAGTGTTGAACAGTTTTCTAGGATTAGAAGACCAACTGCTTTGGCTTCTCCCAGGTAAAGTCCGGGTTCGTGAAATGCCCGTTCTTGGCTGTCTGGCAGTAAATGGGCTTAATGAGATCGAGCTCCTTGACAATGACACCGGGTCGGAGGTCGAAGTTCTTTCGGATGATCTCCACTAGCTGGTCGCTGGTCTTGGTACTTGTGCCGTACGACTCGACGAAGATACTAAGGGGCTCAGCGACACCAATGGCGTAGGATAACTGCACGAGCGCGCGCCGGGCGAGACCGCTGTGGACGAGGGATTTGGCAATCCAGCGAGCAAGGTAGGCAGCCGACCGGTCTACCTTGCTGTAATCCTTGCCGGAAAAGGCACCGCCGCCGTGGGCTCCCCAGCCGCCGTAGGTGTCGACGATGATCTTACGACCGGTGAGACCGGCGTCACCCTGGGGACCGCCGATGACGAATAAGCCTGACGGTTGGATCTGGAAAATCATGTCAGTACATGTAGCTAGAGCGGGTGAGGGGTACATGGTTTTTACATGGTAAACCGTCTTATCATCCAGATACTTCGCTGGGATCGTCTTCTTAATGATCTTCTCTTTGATCTCCTTCCTCAGCTGCTCCGTCGTGATCTCAGGTGCATGTTGTGCAGAAACCACAACGGTATCTACTCTCTTGGGTATTACCGCTCCACCGTCATGTTCATACTCCACGGTGACTTGAGTCTTCGTATCAGGTCGTAACCATGGTAATGATCCGTCCTTTCGTGCATTGGTCATGGCGGAATTCAGCTTGTGTGCCAGCTGGATTGTCAATGGCAATAATTCCGGCGTTTCATCACTCGCATAGCCAAACATTATTCCCTGGTCACCAGCTCCCAGCTTCTCGAGTGCCTCGTCATAATGTAGACCTTGTGCAATATCTGGGGATTGCTGCTCGATAGCGACAAGCACATTGCAAGTCTTGTAGTCAAATCCTTTGTCGGAGCTGTCGTAACCAATGTCTTTGATGGTATTGCGAATGATCTTTTGATAGTCTAGAGAGGCTTTCGTTGTGATTTCACCAAAGACCATTATCATCCCAGTCTTGGTGGCGGTTTCACAGGCAACTTTGGAGAGAGGGTCCGAGGCGAGGCAGGCATCGAGGACGGCATCTACATTACCGTTAATTATCGGCTTTGGCACTATCTAAATTTTGTCTCTTACCGGAGACTTGGTCACTATCAAAGCCAGATATTAGCAACAAAACTTCGCTGATTACTCGGAGTACTGCAAGGCACAACTAACGCAATCTTGTCAGGATGTCCCTCTCCGACGGATTCCGAGGTGAAGAGGAAAGTGTTCTTAGGCGCTGTGCCATTCACTACCGCCATCTTGGCAAGTTGTGCTTGTCAATTGGTTAGAATTGGGTGTTTGAAGAGAGGCTGAGGAAATTGGGAAACGTGGGGTCTCAGCAATTAGGTAGGCGAAGACCTGAGATTTATTATGACGGCAGTTCCTCTCAATCCCGACCACCGAAAAAACTCGGCAGTCACGCCATTGCCCGGGCGGAATTCCGTATCCTTTGTTGTCGGCCTATCTTTGCGCCACAAACGACAGCATTAAAACAACTTTTGTGGTCCTTCTAGAAATACAGCGATCTCTCTGAGCCATCATGAGCAAGTTCGGATGCCTCGTTATGGGTCTATCATCCTGCTTCCGCTCAAAACGAGCTTGGGCTGATCCTCCGTAGGGCCTGCCGGTGCCGGCAAGGTAAAAAATGATACCACCACTATAACCATTTAAATATCTATCGCAAGACTGATCTATCGCCAAAGACAACCTTTTGTACGGCTCTAATACAACACCTTCGCAACTCGCGCCGTTCATGCTACTACATCAACCTCGACCCCGCCGCCGAAGACTTCACCTTCGAGCCGGACATCGACATCAAAGACCTCATCTCGCTCGAAGATGTCATGGAAGAGATGCACCTGGGCCCCAACGGCGGCCTCATCTACTGCTTCGAGTTCCTCATGCAGAACATCGACTTCCTGACCGAACCGCTCGACACCGTCACCGACGAATACCTGATCATCATCGACATGCCCGGCCAAATCGAACTCTACACACACATCCCCATCCTGCCGAGCTTAGTCAAGGAGCTCACGCGCGGCAGTCTGAACATCAACATGTGCGCGTGCTACCTGCTCGAAAGCACCTTCGTCGTGGACCGCCCCAAGTTCTTCGCGGGTACGTTGAGCGCCATGAGCGCGATGCTGATGCTCGAGCTGCCGCACGTGAATGTGCTTTCGAAGATGGACCTCATCAAGGATAGCATCCCGCGTCGGGATCTCAAGCGCTTCTTAGATCCCGATGCGAGTTTGTTGTATGAAGACGCGGATCGTGCGGCGCAGGCGGCGAATGCGGATCAGAGTCTGGTGCTGCCCGTGCCGATGGCACCTGAGGAGACGGGCGATCCGAGTAAGACGGAAGATGTCATGGCGGGTAAGAGCTTTAACAGGCTGAATCGGGCGGTGGGGAATTTGATTGATGATTTTAGTATGGTGAGCTTCTTGAAGCTGGATGTACAGGATGAGGATAGCGTGGGTGCTATTCTGAGCTACATTGATGATACGATACAATTTCATGAAGCACAGGAACCACGTGAGCCGATGGATGATATTGATGCAGATGAAATGGTGAGTTGACGGCTCGACTCGGAGGAAGGCGTTTGTAGGTAGAAGGGCTGGTGTTTGATAGCATTTCCGGGCGTTGAAAGCCTGCCTTCAGGGTAGAATCGGATAATCAAGTAGTGATAGTCTTAAACGCTATTTGTGTTTGTCATGCAAACAGAGGGCTGCCGAGTTGCTGAAACCGGATTTTTTGGCCTCAAACCTTGATATCGCGCATCACTCGTCAGGTAAACTTCGACAATTGTCATCGATTTACTTGCCTGAGCAAAGACTCCAAAGGAGACTTGAAGCTACCTCCATTTAAATCCATACATCTGCACCCCGTATCCAAAATCTGACCTGAACCAACGAATTCGGCTACAAGATTTGCTATCGAACGTCTGCAGGTCTTTTCTCGTCGTTTGACAGAGCAGCTCAGCTTGGCTCGAGCATCTAATATGTCGAATATCCCTGCCGCTCCCTCTGAAACCTCCTTAAATAACTCTTCAACACCCTCTGCCCCCAGTAAGAAGCATCATGGTCGAGCAACGACCACTTGGTTTTCTGTTACCAGCAGAGAGGGTGAAACCACCAACCCTAAGAGCCACTCTTCTCACAGAGGATCCCAACCACTTAAAGACATACAAGAAGCCTCACCCGATGGGTCTGCTCGATCAACAGCCGACTTGAAAGAGGAGGTCACAAAATCTTCAAGCTCTTCTGACGATAGGCCTGATTATCCGTTTCCCGGCCTACTTGATCGTCCTGCGGCGAAAAAGAACCAGGACAGAAGCGAGGAGTCTGATATTCAAGACAGGAGGGACAGATAACTGGACGCCAATCGGGCCATTATGACGACAGAAAGCAGAGGGGTGGGTAGACATGGTGATTGAGGATAACGGTTGGAAAGCATTTAGGAATCTAAGCGGTGAATGCGGACAGACATGCGAAGCCTGCTAGAATGGATGACCACCGCGGGGGTACGGACGCGTCGAGTCTTAGGAGCTGTGAATGTACATGGCGAGTGTACAGAAGTACTAGTATGAGGTCATTTTATTTTGTGGAAACCCTCTTCTTCTTGAAGTCGTCGATCCATTCATGTGCTCTGGCCCGAGGAATCACATAAATTTTCAGCAAGCCATCAACGATTTCGACCTTACTACTGGTCAAGGTCTTTGTCATTCGGAGCTTCTTGCCAATTTTGATGAGTCCGCCGGATGCTGTCTCGGTGTAGCAATCAATACTCTCGACAGTGTACTCGTTCTTCTCGTCCCAGGGCAAGGGTAAGACATAAGAAAGCTGTTCTTGAAGAGTGATATGTTCAGAGAGTTCTTTGATGAAGTCGGTCTGAAGATGGAGTGGATAAAGAAGCATTGTAGGAATAGAAAGGGCGGAAGAAGGATCCAGAGGATTTTCGAGCTTGACTTTTGCATCTTCTAGATCTGGCGCTTTACCTGTAACTTTGATCGGAAGATTGCGAGCTTTGAGCGCCAGTTTCAACGTACGCTCTTCTGCCCTTTCGCGTTCTTCACGGTCCTGGCGTTGTTTTAAGAGCTTAGCTAGGTGCTTCTCGCGCTGCTCTATCTTAGACGACAGGAGCTTCAGAGCGGAATTGTTCGCGTCTACATCAAGACCGCGTCTACAGGCATCAGCGGCTTCTGGTATCTTGTCCAAAGCCAGGCATGCCGAGGCGGAGCGATACCAGGCCTTGGCATTTCTAGGATTGATCCGCAAGGATGCAGCACAATCAAAAGTACACGCTCGGTAGTTTTCTGTTAATACTTAGCTTCGACATGGTCATGATAAACTTTGGAGGTACCATACTCAATTCCAGGTTGCAAAGAGCTCTGTTGGCGTAAGATGCCTCTTCGATTTCCTTTTCTTTCCTAGCTTCGGCCTCTTCGTCAATCTCCAGGACCTCCATATCCGGCATTTCCTCGAGACGGTCCTCGAATGATTTATCTGGTGCTTTTAATACTCCTATGGCCCTTGTGTAGAATTCTTTGGCATCGGACCAAACTTTGACTCGAGCTCGCTCATTGCCTTGTTGCCGAAAATTTTCGGCCTGTTCTGCCCTGCTACCTTCATATGCCAGGGCCTTGATGGCCTCCAGGGCCACGTTCTCATTACCTTGCTCGTCGGTCTCATCAAGTTCCGTCATGAAAAGGGGCACTTTGTTCATCATTTTCAGCACTTCATCTGCAGTATGCTGTCCCGCGCCTGCCATTGCTGGAGGTAATTCGACAGAAGCGGGCTCAAGGCCCCTTGAGTCGGATTGGGATTGGGTAGAGTCGTTGCCCATGTAAAATGAATTTTGATAGGCATTATTGAGCTCTTCAATCTGGTTGTCCATTGCCGTGGCAGAACTCGCACAGGAGTCACGTACCTTTGCCCGAACGATGAGTTTGATTGAAGCTTACGACGTACAGAGTATATTGAGTGCGAATTAGGACCTAGGGTTCTAGGATACCTTGCCAAAGAGTGCTTGACAGCAATACAGAAATTAGTTTGATGAAGAAACTGTCGCGTCAGGGCCCTAGCCAAGTCGCTCAAATCGACGTTTTGGGAACGAGCACCGACAACTCTCGCGCTCGGGCGCCAGTGTGCCGCGGCACGACCGTTACACCCCCACGCTCTTCAAGGGCAGAAAGGGTGCAAGGCTGTACGGAGAGTATTACCGATGTGTTCAGACCAACTTGGGAGGCAAAAAAGGTACGGGACTTGGAGCCTCCACTAACGCCTCTATTTTGACGCTCAAGAAATTCTCCAAAGTGGCTGGACACAACCCAAGCTCCACCCGCAATTACGGAGTCAACTCCAAGATAAGCTCATCGGCTTGAGTTTCAGGACGATCTACTCCGTAATCCTGTAGGAGTCCTGAGACCAAGACAAAAATCGGCCAACCGACATCTCGGCTGTTTCCGGAACAGTTTTATCTGTCAGGGCATGATGCTTGCACCGAAATTACCGACGACCGGTTTCCATAAATCGTGTCTATTGAGAACCTTGCGTGAACCTTCTCGATGATATTCGTGTCCGCTTCCAGTTGTATACAGAATGCAGAGAGGCTGAAGGCTTTTAAGTTAGGATGCATTTGTGAAACATGTGGCACTGCGGCTTCATTTACACAAATTTGGCGGCCTAGCGCCGGCTTCGCACCGGCGCGAGATGGGTTCGTGAAAGGCGTGACGGCAGTACGTAGATCATGCAATGTGCCTCTTTGACATCTCAGAGTCACCGGCAATACGGGGTTAGGGTCGGACGATTCAAATCGATATACAGATGTCGGAGCCACGTCAAATGCAGTCCAATCACGACGGACACGTCTCACTTCCCTTTCTTCATAACCGGGGCTATGAGCTACGAGCACCCGCAGTTACCGTTCAGGGGCCTTGAGTGCGCTCGCTCTAGCCGTCTTCACCAGCAGTCTCCAAATCGACAAGCGTGGACAAACGCCATTGGGAGTTGTGACAGCCGACCGTCAGTACTCCCTAGATGTCGTTGCAATGCATCACGCCACTGAGAACCAGTTCTCCTGAAAACAGCGCTCTGAATATTGGTTACTGGTCAGGGCGAACTCATGACAATCAGTGGATCTCCAAAAAGGTCGGTAAATTTTTGGAACCGCACTCTCGGCTCTGGATGCTCCACCAACTGCCAGAGAGGCGCAGACTAAGGCACTCCGCGCGACGCCAGATCCAATCAGTGTCCCTGAGTCGATCGTGACCTGTGCTCGTCCGAGTTCCCCGTCAACGGTCTTACTGCATTCTTCCCTCCTGATTTTCAATCCTTCAGCCGCTTCTCATTCGTCTCCCTCCTACGCTGCTCTCGTTTTGCATTACACCTTACTCGTTGTAGCGTAAGGGGAGCCGCATAAGCTTCCACGATGCCTGGAGATGCAGGCAGGACCCGGTCGTCAACGGGATGGGCCTCGCCCCAACTCCCTGTACTTGGATTTAAACTTCTAGCGGACAAGACGTAGACGTGAAAATGCCTGCGTTGAGCGCGTACCTGGACGCGAGTCGATCAAAGCAACCTTCAATTGCTCTTCCTCCCGTCCATCTTCGTAGTAATGTCTTAACTACTCTCGGCTCTTGCTCCACCAGAGCTGTTGGAGAGGAAGCACCTTTCGACTTTCTACATGTGCCGTCTCAGCTTCATCTCTCAACCTAATTACACTAGCAGATCTGCTGAGATAGTCGGCGGGACACTGCTCGACTCGCATCTCCCTGAACCCATCACGAATCGTTTGTTTTCGTCACACACTACGGAGTACGGCTTGCTGTGCTCCGTACGTCGAAGCTAAGAACGCGCGCGGAGCCAGGACGTCAGGACTGATCTCTGCAGCTGTCTTACCCTGCATTCATTTGAGATCCTAGTTCGGGAACCAGCTCTTACGACCATCAGGATTAGTCATTGTTCTTGTCCGCACGGAGAGCATTCCTTGCATTTCTAGTTGGCCGTCCTTTTACGGCTAGGTTTACGTTCATGCGGTTAGGTGACGATACCTAGATATATCCTGGGCGAGGAGGTGGATGATCGTGTTTTGAGAAGGTGCGTTGTATTGTGGAAGCCACGGCACTCGTGTGCTGCAGCCTCCCGTCTTGCGATGTACAATGTGTAGCAGGACTATACCCAGCCTGTCTTCTGCCATCCCTTCTTAACTCTTTTACATCGCTGACTAGTTTCTCTCAGCGCCGTGTAAACCATGGCCCACGTTCGTAGCATGAGGGACTTATTTGAGGAGCACCAGGCGTATACGCTTGCAGGCCAAGCTCTTCCTACTCCCACCGATACTCCATATTCAAGGTCCCAAATATCTTCCCGACATGGAACACCGACTCCTTCGAATCCGTCTTCGTCCCCTCCTCCACTTCCTCCCGACTTTGGCAAAGACAACGAGCTGGCTGATAACGAAGATGAGCTATCTCCACTTGATCCGCGACGATTTACCCCCACGTTACATGCTTCACTTGTTTCCGAGATTCTCTCTCTAAGGAGGGAGCTGGACTCGAAAGATCGTTTCATTGAAAACCTCGAACATAATCTTCAGACATCACGGTCTGAAAGCGAGAGCTTACAAGGACGATTGACGGAATCAAACAAAGAAATTCGCTCGGCCAAGCGTCAGCTAAAGCAGGTGGAAGATGGGACTTTGGCAGCGTTACAGGAGCTGGCAAGCGAAAGAGATGAGCTAAAGACTACTCAAAAAGATTTAAGAAACAAAGTAGAGGTCTCGCAGAAACAGGTGAAGGTGCAGGAGCAAGATGCTGAGCGAGCTCATGATCTCCACATGAGTGAGAAACAGGCGTGGGAAAACGAAAGGCGCGTTCTTGAGCGGAAGGTACATGCGTCCGAGACTCGACTCAAAACCTTTATAAATGAGGTCAACGCACAGCATGCAGCAGAATTTGGCCCGGAACAAGACGGAGTAAGTGAAACTGAAGAAGATGCAAGGGACAGCGGACTCGGTAATGATAGCGACGCGGCAAGCGCAAAATCCAGTCCGAGTCGCCAACGGCATTCCCGAGATCATAGCTTGAGTAGTACTCGTCGAAGTAGCACGCGCCAGAGCAATCGGTTTTCTATGGAAAGCATTCTAGCTTCTGGGAGGCAGTCCAGACAACACGGTGTAAGCTTGGCCGACGAGCTCGTTTTCGATGAGGAGGAAGAAGATCTTGATGATCTAGAAGAACTTGAAGATACGTATGCAGATCATGAAACCAGGTTGAGAAGAGCCCGGGATACAAGACAGTCTTTCAACCAGGACGATAAGGCCAAGCGGATTCTAGGTCTATCAAGTGGACGGGAATCAGCGTCAGATCGCTATGACAGTCTGGACTACGATCAGCGAGATCAGATTCAATCTATACAGGAAGTACCACCTCCAAGGGACGGAGGACGAAGCCCTACGGGACCAGAAATGCCGCTGTATGTTGATATCGCCACGCAATATTCTCCGCCAACATCACCAACGCTCCCCATCATGGTCCCGACATCCCCTCCGACATCCCCTGAAGCGGCCCCGGTCCTCTTAGAGAAAGTCGCCGAATCTACGGAAGTCGAGGCGAATCAAAGCCGCAAGCGAGTTGCTAGCCCAGCACGCAGTCCGAGTCCGAGCCCGCGGAAGATGGGATTTGAAGCATCTCTTACACCGGCTACTGTCATGATATCATCTGCCACACAGACTATAGAAGAATTTCCGCCTCCGAAATCGGCTGTCGCAGATGCGGCCACCCAGATACTTCAACCAGAGGCAGCCAGAACGCAGGAGGAGTCCTACATTTCCATTTCGACACAGACGGACCCATCGATAGAGGAGACAGTGGAACGGAAGGCTGGGAGGACGCCAGCCCCCGCCTCATTAATCATTCCTTCTATCGCGATTCACCCTCCATTATCCGTCCCGCCATCTCCTAAAGAACCAGTCCTGCCTCCGGCCACGAAGAATGCTGCCTGTCAGGTTGCTCTCGAGAAGCGAGTCCAGACAAAAGACTCCGAGACGCAAACCGATAGAATCACAATAGACCAACGCGTTCTTAAGCTCCCACCGCATCTATGGCCTTCTGCTATCAGGAATAAAGATGTCAAATTTGAAAAGGCTCCACAGCCTGCTGAAGAGCCGTCTTCCACAACTACACAACCAGACCTTGGTAGCGAGTCAAATTCTGTGCTGCCGTCGTCTCGGTCAACTGAGGATCGCTATCCTGGCAACAACGATAATGGCCCTCTGGCCAAAGATGGCGGCGAAGGACCAAGACGGCCATTCAGGTCCACTAGTCTTTTTGCCGGATTCAACGACGAGGAAGTTGGTGACGAGACTGACCTGGACGAGCCAATTTCCCAGGTGAAGGGCCGAGCACCTCCAAAGTCAACGGTATTGAGCAGACTGACAAGGAACGGATTCTCATTTTCCGATCCACCTACACCAGTTCCCGAAGAGAAAGAGTCCCCTTACAGCGATACAAAAAAGAAGACCGAAGTATCAATATCCAACTTTGAAGGTGAAGCAATGGCGGGTGAGAACTCCATGGGTGGCAGGAACTCATTTGAGAGAGCTGCCAGAGTGGCGAAGCCTATCCGGATGTCAAGTATGGCAAAGCAACCCAACCTCCGTCGATCATCGCTCATTGCCAATGGTACTATTACACACTTACGACAGGGTTCTAGAACGCCTAGTGAGCGTAGCTTTGGCTCTGCGAGCATGAGTAGTACCGTGGCAACACAGCCACCGTTTCCTGTTCCGCTGCGGTCGAGTTCTCGCCGTGTTTGGCACACCAGGAGTGAAGGATCTTACAGCCCAACACCTGGACAAAATGGCATGTTTTCAGGACGACGAACCCAAACAGACGCTGGCAAGCAACAACATCCCGGAAAGGATGCCTTACGGAAAGTGCGATCAGCAAACATTATACCTCGTCATGGGCGCAGAGGCAGTCGTCCACGAAGTCGATCTCCTCCGAGTTCTTTCCAAAGCTCAATGCCCGGCTCGATCGCTTCTCCGACCTCACGCGACCACGACATTCCGGAGTTGCCGCGAGATAACGTCAAGTCTCCCCGGCACGTTTTCGAGTTGCAGAAAACAAACAGCAAAGTAGCTCCATCCGACGTGACGTCCCGAACAGGTAGTGTGTCCAATGATAGCCCCGCTCAGCAGAAATCGACCGTCGTCGACGCCATTGCTGTGACAATGGTTGGCGAATGGATGTGGAAGTATGTTAGGCGACGCAAATCTTTCGGCGTACCTGAATCGCCTGCAGAAGTCAGTATGCCTGGAGAAGATGGTTCTATCACGGTCACCAGCGGCGGTCAACGACATAAGAGATGGGTCTGGTTGTCTCCTTATGAGCGATCGGTGATGTGGAGTACCAAGCAGCCAAGCTCGAATTCCGCGCTCATGGGAAAGAGCGGTCGCAAGTGTAAGTCCTATATCTGACATTGACCAAATTTGATGTTGAGTTGTGTTTAGTGATCATCCAATCCGTGCTGGACGTCAGAGACGACACGCCGTCGCCAAAGAACGCCGGTTCCATCTTCAATCGCTCCATTCTCATCTTGACACCAGCTCGTGCTCTCAAATTTACTGCCTTTTCTAGCGAACGTCACTATCTTTGGTTGACTGCTCTCTCTTTCCTCTCAAACCATCCCTCGCAGCGTCTTTCACCTCTTCCCGCGATTCCTGCACCAGAACCCAAATCTATCAAAGCTCTACCTGCATCATCCGCGGCTCCTTCCATTGAACCCAAGATACCAATTCCCTCAAAGGAGCCGAGCAGACCTACTCGAGCAACGGCCACGCTACGCCGCACGCCTCTCCGCGACTCTGTCCGTATAGCCAAAGATCGCGGAGGCGTATCGCCCCATCAACGTCCCGGTGTGCCCATGCGAAATGCCACCGCACCTCCGACGCTTCCTGAAACCCGTGAGCCCTTCGATGTCGGTGGTGATAAAGAAATACCCGGCCCTACAGGCAGCGGCTTCTTCCACCAAATCTCCGCTGACCCTCCATCTACGGAATACCGCTTTGCCGATCTCCCCTCCAATGACCACCTCCGTCCCGCCACAGCAGGAACAACCGGCACGGCCGACAGCGGCGCCGAATATCCCATCATCCCCCGCTACTACGGTCACGGACGCAAACGCAGCGCCAGCGGCCCGACCGTTCCTTCGCCCCGAGACCTCCAAACCGGAGCCAGCGGCCGTCTAGGCAGCCTCCGCGGCTGGACGCAATGGCCCGAGAAACTCACTCCACGCCCCATGTCCCGCGACGACGCAGTCAGCGAACCACCTCGCAACTACGCCGAAATCAACGAATCCACCACCACCATCGCCCCACCTCCCATCCCCATCACCCGCCCGCGCTCCCGCACCTCAGGCCAGCACCACCAGCATCCTGACACCGCGCGCCCTCCCTCGCGCCCTCCGCCCCCGATCCCGCAGTCGCAGCCGCAGTCGCAGTCGGGCACGACTTCGCGCACGGGCACGATGCGCATGGAGGCCTTTGTCGAGCCGCCGCCGTTTCCGCGCTCCTCTGAGAGCGAGCCGATGAGTGCGCCGCCGCTGGGGAAGATGCCGTTTGGGATGGATGTGGCGGCGATGGTGCCGGAGCGGATGCGTACGGGGCGCAGGATACCGGGGGTGACGGCGAGGAGACGGAGTAAGGTTCCTGAGGCGTGGACGAAGGGGGTGGTGGTTGCGACGGGGGAAGCGGGGGAGGAGGACGGTGGGATGGGGGATCCGTTTAGAGGGTTCTGAGGGGGGATGGGAGATGAAGCGGGAGGGAAAGAGCAGGAGAAGTCGAAGGTTTGAGCTTGTGGATGAGCAATGTGGATTCGAGATGATGTGCATGTGTCACAGATGGTTAATGCGGAAGGTTAGTGCGGCATTTGTTTCTGCTGTTTTGATATTGTGGTTTTATCCTCCCTGCATTATATCATTGGACGTTTTTAAGCGTATCTAAAAGCTAGTACTGTACATACTGATTACCTTGCTCGCTGGTTTCTGTCTATACGTTTGGTGACAGAATTGTGGTGTTCTTGTCTTGAAGCGGAGTTTTTAGGATATAGGGCGGATATCTGAGCTCGCGCTCCGATTCAAAATTCGTGTGCTAGATTAATGTCTGCTCTTTTGTCCACTCTATCTTCAAGTTAGATAACTTTGGAGCGTATGCATGTTTGATGCCTAGAACAAACATTTGTCTGCCGTCTGTTGCAATCAGCATCCTAGATTCAGGGAGCCCATTGATACTAATCTCTCCCTTTCCCCACTTCTGGTACGGGAGCCTACTTCGGTAAATTCCATGACTGCAGTAGCATGGGAAAGAAGAAAAACTCGGATAGTGGTTCTATCGATTTGGAGATTATCAGCTAATGATCCTGTGAAGCTGTAAGGTGATTGAATAGTGATGCCTTGCAGCAAGCCCTTCCTTCCCTTGTCAGGGTAATTTATGAAAGGTCCACAGTACATAACCAGGTAGCGAGCCGTTGTTTGTTGAAATGCAACCTTGTTGTTCAGTAGAAAGGATTGAAGAGGCGCTGAACTTCATCTACGTGCTGCGACGCTGAGCCGTTCCATTTGTGATCCTTCTGATGTTCAAGAACAGCCGGCCTCTCTAAAGGCTAGGTCTTGGTCTCTAGTATATTAAAACAGACATGGTTGGAGGGGAAACAAGGAAAACATTTCCATGTACGTCTTTCCGACTGCTCATCAGAAACCGCCGTCCTCATCGCGCAATCGCAATGACATGGTTCGAGTAATATTCGAGTTCTTTGATCAAGATCGTTGACTCGAGCAGGCGGCAAATGAGTAGTGATGGGAATCGGTTGAGATATGGACGTCTTTTACCATGGATTGGATGTCTGAAATTAATTGATACTTGGAGTCATAGGGTGTTCTCGTCCATCAATGCTGCTGGCTTATACTCCGTAGTGATCCTGTCTGCTTCCGCGCCAACATCTGTAGTTACACAGTCCAGGTACAGTATCGCAGTAGACCGCCAGCAATCCGTGAAATTTATTGACGCTTTGAATGCGGTTCCATATGGTATATTTTCTAAATCATTTTCGAGCAGGCAGCATATGCCGATGCCAAGCTCGATAATATTACGCCGCTCTCTCAGGTAGCCAAGGATCTTGCTTGACTTGTCACAAATATTCCGCGGCGAATATGAACAATCTACCTGAATCCAGATCGTTCAATCTTTTTGTTTAGGGTTCTTGAACGCGACTTTCTCTAGTAGGGTTTATTGAGATTTTATGACGGCGGTCCTTTTACAACAGTCCGAGGCAATGTGACGAGTCGAGAATACCTTGCACCTGGTTGGTCACCACAAAACCTTGCCAAAATAACACTATAATATAGACCAGGCTTTTGAAGGGAAAGCAGTCTTTGGCAAGTCACTCAAAATTCTTCATAGTCTTCGGTGCCTGAATAGATTGATAACTCTTGTGCTAATCGACAGGAATGGCTTGCCGAACCCTAGTAATTTCAACAAGCGGCAGATCAGGCTATCAATACTCCGTACTCCGTACTCTATGTTACTCTTTCCGCACTAATCAATGTCCACTTCGCCGGAACAGGCTATAAATGGAGTGATGTAGGGTCGCGTGGCGGCAGCCTGCAGGCTGCGATAATTGCGCAAATGTGGACTGTACTTTCACCATTTTGGTACACGACGATAAGGCCGTAGAATTCTTTGGATACCAGGAGAAAAGAAGCAAAGGAGCTTCTGCAGGGACAGCGATATCCCTGTATCAGCTGTCTAGGATAATGCTTATCACGGAGGTGCACTTAAACTTTCGGATTCGTCCCGCGAGCAGCCAGAGCGGCCTCTCCACGCTGACTCTCCGTGGTTCCGACCACCTTATCCGCCGCCGTCAAGCTCCACACGACTCAAGAGTCTACGCATCATGGCGCGCGACACGTCTTACGGGTTCGGTGATTTGCAAAATCCGATTTATCGCAAAGGAGTCGCGTCGGCTCTTTTCTTAGTATCCAAAGGTGGAAACCCAGAAGCTCGGTGAACCTTGAAAGCATGCCATATCTGCGACGGATTACGCGTCAAGATTTTCGGTTCAGATACCTACTACGGAGTAAAATGTGGGCCTCCTTATGACCAGGGACACCATCTCAGCCGGTCTGACAACGCCTCTGCCATCTGGCTCCGCTTGCCGATTGAACTTCACGCAAGCAACTGTCTAAGGAAGCTCAACGAAAGAGAAGGGTCCAGGAGCACGGTATGTACGCTCCCGCCAAGCATGGCCCTGTTGCGTTGCACTGAATGACATACCTTATCGGTGCAACTCCGGTGCTGACGATGCGTGCGAATAAGAATACTGAGCTCTTTGATTGGGTTTTGTCGCTTGCGCGGGCAACCGACTGCGATGAAGATAAGGTTTCCTTGCCTTGTTTATGAAAACATTGTGAAGCAGATGGAAAAGCTGCGGCTCTAGACCGTCATTTGCGTCACGCATGAAGATGCAAAGAACATCTGTAGGGACCTGTTTCGGATTTAGAGGTGTTCTCGAAAAAGCTTGTGCACAATCGGCGCAATATCTGGACGAACCACAACAAACGACGAAAGACCAGCTTTGTGCGATCATCCCAAACTGCTTCGCTTCAGGGCACCTTCACAGTGCAAATGTCCGTCATTCCCATCCTCGCTAGGACCTCGATGCCGTTCCAATGTTTTGACCCACTATATTTGTTTCGAACTGCTCGCCGGCCCCTCCCATCTCCGACCAGTCTCAGCCAGTTCTTTCTTGCTCAACACTTTTTCGGGATGTTGGCCACCAAAGCCCCATGCATCCAAGCTTTTCCCAGACGCGCCACCCGCTTGCGGTATTGTGATCTACTCTATCGGTAGATCTACAACGCCGTACCTTGCCGCAGTGTGGCGGCTCTGTGGAACAGAGGGCACCATGAGCACATCCGTTTCCATACTCCCCTGTTGATCTGGACAATCTATCTTCAGACCAATGGCTTGTCTCATGCGCAGCCCACTTTTGTCCTGTTCATCTGCAATGCCACCCGCCATCAGAACGATCATGTCATCAATCCAAGTTGGTGGGGCCGTCGATATCCTATGGCCCCTACAACGTAGCCCTCCAATTACTGCACCATGCTCTGATAAGCCTGTGGATAACAACCCACACATTATTTGACCAGGTCGCCCCGTGGCCTGTGGCTCAGGGTAGAAGAGGTATATAGTACTCAAGACTTTCTTGATTTTGTGGTACCACCCTTCAGAAAATTCTTATTTCTATCCCCCAATCTCCTGCTTTTCATATCGACCTTCGGCTGGTACGAAAGGAAAATTTTGCATTTTTGCTTATCCACACCAAGAGACTTTCGTTACTTTTAAACTCGCTTTATCCACAGTCCGTTCTTCACGATGGCACCGCTCTTTTCCTACGCGGCTCTCATAGCCATCATCCCCATTGTCTTTGCTGCCCCAGCTCAACACGCACACAAGCCTGCGAGGGCTCTAGACTTCCCTCATCCTCCTATAGGCACCGGCGCCCATCACCATCCTCCGGCCGGTCAATCTGGTGAGCAGCCACCATTCCCTATCGAGAAACGCCGAGAGGAGCGTGAGGACTTTCCCACTCCAACCTTCCCGGGGCCTTTCCCTACCGGTGGGTACCCATTCCCTACCGGAGGGTTTCCCAGAAAGCATCACCATGGGCGACGGACTGAGAACAAAGCCCACGAGCACCGACCAGGCGTTGCATTGCCTACGGGGTTTCCGTTTCCCCCTTCGCCTACTGGTGGATTTTTCCCTCACCCTCCCAAGCATTATGCACCACATAAGCACGTGAAGCGTGTCGAGGGCGAGAAAGAGAAATTCCAGCCTCACCACCGACCGGGCGCTGCCTTGCCAACAGGGTGGCCGCTGCCAACTGGTTTCCCATCGGGACAGCACCGCCAGGCAGCAGAGAACAGAGGCGAACAACGCTTCGAGCCGCACCATCACCACCACTTCAACGGCACTGGTCTTCCCAAGCATCCATCGCCTCCGAGTAATGGCGCCACTCCCACTCCTACCACTCCTACCAAGCATTTCTTCGTCTACGAATAAAAGGATGCTCATGGATGGAAATGTAGAGTAGTTTGGGATGATGAAAAGTTTTCGAGTTGATGGATTCTACAAGCGCCGCTCGCGAGCTGCTTTCTGCGATTACCTCGACCCTGGGGAGTTGAAGGAGCATCTCCACTAGTGTGCAGGATAAGGGATTCTATTCTGATTGAACTGACGCTTACAACTGGCTGAAGATTGCTGGGCGATTCAACCGCCGCTCGCTCTGCCTGCGTCATTAGGGCTATGTCCATTACTGCGGTAATGAGGATTATTAATGGAGTTTGATAGAGGCAGACTTTTCTCTCTGGGTTAGCCATAGCTCAATGATATCCTGTCTTTACTGGCAACGGTTTTAAACTAGTAATCTGCCGAGCTGTGTGATATTTGAGACATTTCCATATGCGTGAGCGCTACAGCACCACTTATCCGCACATATCTTTAGCCTGCGTATTGGCTTAGATCTCTCTCTGTGGCACAATTCGTGTTCGGCAATCGCGCACAGTCCGTGTACGCTGTGCATGCATAGCACGGTATGTCGGCTTTCGCTCCATTAAAAACATTACATCATGGCCTAGAGTAATTACCTTAGTGGACTCGTTCTGCAACGTCTATTTGCTCTAGCACATGTGTGGCCTTTCCAGAGCTTCCGTGAGGCTCGGTAGGCTATCATTTCTCGGCTAGAAGCGACCTTCGATGGATTCAATCCAAAACAGAGGATCGACTTGATGGTGCAGTGTCGAAGGCACACTGACATCATCTACTAGTCATCTCATGAAAGATCATCTATGGGAGATCTACGAAGGAACAATAAGAAGACCAAGATACGCGAAGGGGCAAAGGTTTCCGTTTTGTGCGGATATGGATTAAGGAACACATGTTTAGGATCGGAGGCTCCAACTTGTCTTCGAAACAGCTATCTGGCAGGAGAAATTGAGGGTCGATTACGACGATCTATGTTCACTTAAAAGCATGATGTAGGACTATATGAATGATATGGACGATATCTGTGTGCTATCGACCCATAAATGCGATTTTTCTATGAATAAAGAGTTGTGGGACTCGGGTTAAGACGTAGTGCTTTTGGGGTCTTGAGTTAGGTAGGGTAAGATAGCGACGCGAGAATTTCTCAACTATGCTTCGTGGCCATATTTATGACAATCCTTAGAATCAAATGAGAAGCGAAAACTGACTTGAATCAGGCTTTCGCTTCCAAGTTCTATACCTCCTCTTCGAAATGTAAGGCGACGAGATCCCTCGGCCGACAGGGCCGACAGCCGACCAAGAGATTACATAAGCTTGGCTCCAGGACGGTATTGTGGGATCAACAGGGGCCTCTCGAAACGTATTACGGTTCAGATATTGTGGTTGAGAGGCCTCAACGAAATTTATGGCATTCTTTTGTATGCTTAAAATGCCAGTTACTCCTAAGACCTCTTCTATGAATCTTTGAGACCAAGAATATACGTCATACTATTTTGGAAAGGGTTTGAAAAGATCGGTTATTCTATTGCTTTGGTGACGACCGCAAGTTTTGGAAATCTCCTGTTGAATACGCAACAGCCAACTAACCATCGGTGCACGCCGGTGACGCTGATGGCCTCGTCAGAAAATCGTCCTTTCCAGTAGAGTTACCGCGATGCTGATTACAGTAACCCTGGTCGTCGGTCCAAAAAGAAATCTAAAACTCGCTGGGTAGTTGGGAGTACTGCTGAGCATTTTGAGGGACTGCGAACTTAGGCGAACCCTTAGAGCTGTTGGAACGGGAGAAATTCTGCCGTATCCAACACTAGGTATGGTCTGTACACTGCGTCCTCCCGTATCTTCGTGTACAGGCAGATACGAGATGAATGGACCTCAAATGGGTTGCAGTTGCCGGCTGCCGGAGTCTGAGCGAAAGCGTTATGCTCACCTCGAAAGGCCACCCAGAATTTCGTAGTACGCTCTGGGAAATGACACAACTTCACCTCAGATGCTAATCATCTCCTATTGAACGTACGATACCGTTGTTTAATGGACCGCGAGCAAGAATCGAAGACGCGGTCTCAGAGGTAGCTACCGACTCCGTTAATGCTACGCAGCAAGATCTTGACCGAAATCACAGCTGGAATTCCTCCGTACCTATTCCATCACACGGCAGCGTTCACGAACTAATTGCACAAAAAGCCGAGAGTCAACCAACAGTACCAGCAGTCTATGCCTCGGATGGCGATTTTACCTATTCCCGGCTTGATGCCCTGCAGCCCTGTCAAGCAAGGTCGCCCATCACCTTATTAAGTTGGGTGTTGGGCCTAAGTCCCATGTGCCTTTGTATTTTGAGAAGACGAAATGGATGCCAGTTGCAGTTTTAGGAGCCATCAAGGCAGGGTGCGCTGCAATTGCTCTCTATCCCACGCAACCTGATGCGAGATTGCGCTCCATTGTGCAACAGACACGACCAAAAGTAATGGTGTCGTCCGCTATTAATCATTCAAGGGCCTCTCTTCTGGCAGATGTGCTGGTATATCAACTTGACGACTCACTGGTGGACTCTCCGCAGAGCATATTCCAGCTTCCTGTTGTCTTATCATCGGACATCGTCTACATTTCCTTCACTTCCGGTACAACAGGTCAGCCGAAAGGTGCCTATATCAGCCATACCAACGTTAGGAGCGCCATCCATTACCAAGGCGAAAATCTCGGGTTCTACCGAGACTCACGTGTCTTCAATCTGGCTCCGTATTCCTTTGACGTGGCGTGGAGTAATTTTTTGCATATCATATATGCTGGGGGCAGCATCTGCATTGCTCGAAAAGCATACATGCTGAACGATCAGTCATCAGCCATGACCGAGTTTAAGGCGACGTCGGTCAATGTCACGCCAACTGTTTTACGCACAATCAGTCCGATTCCGCCCATACTTCGCACTGTTCTTTTGAGTGGTGAAATGCCATATAAGGAGAATCTGTCATGGGCCAGGCATGTGAGACTGATGAACACTTTTGGACCTACAAAATGTACATTCAAGTGTGCCTTTTCCCTTCTCAGTACTCTCCAAAATGAGCGCCCGGATATTGGCGCCGGGGTTGGCTTTTGTACGTGGATCGTCGACCCGCGCGACAGCGGCCAGCTGGTGTCAAAAGGCTCTGTAGGGGAACTGTATCTTGAAGGTCCCCTTGTCGGCCAACGCTACCTATCTGATTCAGGGGAGATCGCCGCCGCTTTCGTGCAAGATCTTCCTTGGCTTTTAGCTGGTAGCAGCAGCTACAGTGGCAGGCGAGGCAGGCTTTAACAAGACCGGGGATCTTGTAAAGTACAAACCGGACGGGAAAATACTTTTTGTTGGTCGCAAAGACGATTCTCAATTGAAGATTAATGGCCAACGGATCGAAATTGGTGAAGTTGAACATCACGTGCATGCTTCTTTAGTCAAGGAACTGCCAGTAATCGCAGACATAATTCATCCGAACGGTAGCAGAAATCCCTCCCTGGCGCTGTTTATACAAGCCAAGGAGCACGAAATGAAGCGTGTCAAGAAGTCAATGGAGGGCCTCGCTGAGAAGCTTTTCAATGTTTTGCCAAATTTCATGGTCCTGATTATATATTTCCCGATGGATGCGATACGGCTTGCTACTATAGGCAAGGTAGATCGCCGGCGGCTTCGAGACATGGGGAGTGCACTTTCATTGGAGAAACTACTCGAGTTGCAGTCGTCAATCTTCTCTTCCATTGAGCATCGCGAGCCTTCCAGCAATGCCGAACAACATCTACCCCAGATGTGGGCAAACGTTCTTGATCTGGATCTTTCGTCTATTAGTACGACGCATAACTTTCTTCGCAAGGAAGGTGATTCTATTACCGCCATGCTCATGGTTGCAGCAGCGCGTAAGAAGAATATGTCGCTAGCCGTTTCCGACGTATCCAGGACTTCTGACCTCTATGATCTAGTGCGAGCGGCCAAAATTGTCTCGTATCACGCAGACATCGTACCGTTCTCCTTGCTTAGTGCGGACAAAGACAAGACTTCCGAATGCGAAGAAGCTGCAAGATCGTGTGGAGTTGAAGTAGCTTTGATCGAAGACATCTATCCTTGCACGCCTCTCCAACAATGAATGCTTGCGATGACAGCGAGACGGCCAGGAGATTATGTGTCAAGGATAGCCTTTAGAATGCCCAATGACATCAACGTAGAAAAATTGCAGAAGGCCTGGAGGACCACAGTCGAACGAGTGGCCATCCTCCGAACACGCATCATTGATTTACATGGCCAAGGGCTTGTCCAGGTTGTACTGAGCCCTTCAGTACTATGGCAATTATATCCACATATCAGCTCCTCCGCAGAGAGCACAGAGCTAATGAGCGTCGGGACACCATTATGTCGAGTGGGTCTCGTCGAAGATGATTCAATCCACTTTATTCTAGAAAAGCATCATGCTGTCTATGATGGATGGTGTTCAGTGCTTATTTTAGATGCTATTGAAGAAGCTTACTATGGATCTCAAACAACATTGCAACCCCTTGCGCCGTTTCGGCCTTTCGTCAAGCATGTGTTAGCTGCCAATAATCCAACAGTAGCCGAGTTCTGGGCTTTCGAGCTAGAGAGTTTAGACGCTACAACTTTCCCTTCCCCAAACTACCGCTCTGCGATACATATGGACATCGAGCATTTAATTTCTGGACTGAAATGGCCGCAGACTGAAATCACTCCATCGTCGATAATACATTCAGCACTCGCTTTACTAATGGCTTCATATACCAATTCGAACGATGATAGGTATGGAGCCACCGTGAGCGGGAGACAAGTACCGGTTCCTGGTGTTGAGCGGATGGCTGGACCAACAATCACGACGATACCAGTACGAGTGAAATTTGAGTGGGACCAGACAGTGGAGGATCTCCAACAACAGGTTCAGCACCAGGGGATGGAGATCACGGAACATGAGCAATTTGGCCTCCAGCGTATCCAGCGTATCAGCCAAGACCTTGATGAGGCGTTCGATTCCAGCTCTTGCTCGTTATTCAATAATTTACGCAAGGAAAAAGCCAGCAAGGACAGCGTCTTTTCTCTCAATCAAGAATACATACAAGAATACACACAAGCAAAGGCATTTCTGATGATAAACAACAGCACGGACATATTTAATTTCTACGCTATGATGATGATATGTGAGTTGGCGGAGCCTCGCTTCAAGCTGAAGATCAACTTCGACGCTGGTGCGATCCAGTCAAAAGAGGTCCAACGTTTTACTTTACAGCTTGAGCACTTGCTGCGGCAGTTCTGCGCAGAAGAGCGTAGGACTTCGCGTCTTCGCGATATCACAGAAACTACCAAGCAAGATCTCGCCGATTTCCTTGAGTCTCTGCCCTGGATTGGGCTAATAGATAGCCACGAGGTACTCCGCAACTCAGGAATATTATGCAGAACTGCACCCCACAGAACTCGAGTCGATCATGATGTCTTTCTCTGTTTAATGCCGAAGCTCATCGCGATAATTTGGTTTTCCTGGTACCAATTTATGACACAAAGCCGGCCAAGAGCCTACTCATTTCTATGATGACAAAAACTTAAATGAGAAGGGCTACATGTTGCGATCCAGCTGTGACCGGACACATCTTAGCGTGTCATAACAAGCAATCAAGAGTAGGTCGCCCCGATTCTCATGAGTTGGAACTTACCGGCTGTCATGAAATTAGAATTGGCCTCGTCTTACATTGAGTGACCGTCTGGCAATGGGCGCAAGCTGGCTGTGCAGTCGTGTTTCGCGAAGTAAGCAATAGAGAAGCGCTCATCAATCATGTCTCCTGCCGCTTTCTCGTCTTCTGGAATTTCAGGTAAGTGAACTCAATGTCGTCCGCTGGAAAGACCCGTCCATATCTGCATGCAACCGCTAACGTTGATGATGCATTCGTGTGGCCCTCCGCTTGGGATGGCTACAAAATTACCGCTTTTTGGGCGGTAGCTCCCCTTGGAGTCCTCCCACGCTATCTTGGAATAGCAGAGCCATACTGCTGAAGTCGGTATGCGGTGAACTATGAGTCGAACGAGAAAATGCTTTACGCTGCGAGGCATGATAGTGAGTCAATCGCATCTCATTGTGCTGAGCTACGTAGAGCTGGCGGAGGCAGCCCCAGACCATGAGAAATCGCCTCCAGAATAAGTAATTGTGTGCGGTAACAGGCCTCGAAGAATTCTCCATAAGTAGGCTGAAACGTGTCGCAAACTCCTGGAGGTGGCCAGATATTGCTGTACAATTCATCGCGCTCAGAACCAATATCGTATGACTCCCGTTCTATCAAATTGATCGAAATATCGAGACGGACAGGTGAGATTTGCAGCAGACCTTTATGTCCCTAACAGGGACGTCGGAGACTTGTTCTCTTGTCCAAAATTCGAGATTGCAGAGGTCTTCTCTAACCCAACCGCGGTGTTGCCTCGATGCGGATTTGCAGTTGGAGGGTGGAAGTTTAAAAAACCGTCGAGTCTTGTCATAGAATACCATTAGTAACTCATAAGCTACTGCGGTGAGCTGTGGACAGACGAAACGTGGCAAAAGCCTCATCGATGGCCGAAGGGGCTATGCCGTGATTACAAGTCTGACAAAGCCTCAGTTTCTTGGACTATTAATGAGCTTGTGACAAAATTCATCGCGTTCGGCCGGGTCGGCGCGACAGAAAGTTGCAAAGTCAAGCCGCTCAAACATTCTCTAGACAACAAATCCTTGGAGGACGCCATGGGACTGAACCAGGGACCGTGTATTAACTTGCTCTACCATTCTCCGGCTGAGGCGCAACTCCGGCCATCACGGCCACTATGGCCTTGGCGCAACCGCTCGTTATGGACCCTAGTGTTGCTCACGTCGAATTTAGGTCGGGAAAAAGAGTTCCAAGCCTTTCTGTAAGCGATGATCATCTCCTAGAATAGTTGGAACTCGGCTATAGCGTCTTTGGACCAATCGCCAAATAAGGTCCCTGCCAGTACTCTATACCCACGAAAGGGAAGCCTCGCGAGGCTGTCACCAAAATCTAGGGAACTACGCGAATTCCTCACTATCAGCCCGCGGTTGGTGTCGAAGAATTGCACTCTTTCAATCATCATTAAGACTGGGTGCGAGCACACCTAAGTTCCCCAGACCCAGCCTTCCCGAAAGCTCTCATCTTTGGGCTACGTAAATTCGAGCTCGCCCGACTCACTAGAGGCTGTGAGGATTCTGCTGTGCGTCGAATTTTTGACCATGGTTTCTTCAAATGGATAGTAATCGGCGGCATTCGTGGGACTATACCGTAGGATGGGTCTGCGCAGTACCAAAGGAGCTCGAGGCTGCTCGAGCAATGCTGGATGAAAAGCATGAAGACCTCCACGTCGCGGACGGGAACATTTACAGTTTCGGTCGCATAGGTTCCCACAATGTGGTTATATGCTGCCTGCCTGCTGGACATTATGGCACAAACTCTGCAGCAGTGGTGGCGACTCGAATGACAATGACTTTTCCGTCATTGCAGATTCACCTCATGGTTGGTATAGGAGGTGGCGTTCCAAGTCGAGAAGCAGACGTCCGTCTGGGAGATATCGTTGTCAGTCGACCAGTGAATGATCTCCCAGGCGTGGTACAGTACGACATGGTAAAGAGATTAGCCAGCGGGAAATACCAACGAACGGGTTCTCTTGCCCCCCCTACAAGCAATTTATTGCAGGCAACCGCTAAACTGCAGACTACTGCTAGGGCTACTCGACTCTCTTCGCACCTCCCACATCAGTTTGGGCGACCCGTTTCAGAAGACGTACTTTTCCACACAACATACAACCATGTAGGTGGAGAAAAATGCGAAAACTGTTGTCGAGATCAAATCATTCAGCGCACACCACGTTCAGAGAAAGAACCGGTTATACATTATGGGACCATAGCATCAGGCAATCAAGTTATGAAAGATGGTATTGAAAGAGATAGACTGAGCACTGATGTTGGGGGCATTTTGTGCTTCGAAATGGAAGCTGCAGGACTGATGAACGATTTTCGCTGCCTTGTTATACGAGGAATATGTGATTATGCAGACACACACAAAAATAAAGAGTGGCAACCATACGCGGCAGGAGTAGCAGCTGCATACGCGAAAGAGCTTCTAGGAGTCATACCATCAGTGGTGCCAGGCCCTATGTCTAATGTTAATAACTCTACGGCAACCGAGAGAGGTAAGTCACGTAGCTTCACGCGTTCCCGACCCAAGACTCAAGATTGTGTCTTCGGTCCGACTGACATCTTAGTAAGACGTACCGCAACCAACGACAGAAGAACAAGAACGTAAGTCATCCAATAATTTGACGCTCAGATCTTGAGCTGAGATTTATGACTAGGTTGCCTAAAGGCACTATGGTACCGTGAGATAAACATGCGAGAACACGACATAGATTATGAAACATCTGGCACCTGTGGATGGCTTCTTGAGCATGAGCTGTACAAGTCTTGGCTGAGCAAAAACCGCGGACTCCTGTGGGTTAAGGGGAAACCGGGTACTGGGAAGTCGACATTGATGAGGTTTGCACTTGACAGAGAGAAGAGAGAGAATAGCTCAAAGTCGATAACGATTCTTGGGTTCTTTTTCCATGGTCGTGCAGGGAGCACCTCGATTCAGAATACCGTCCTTGGTCTCTATCGGTCTCTTCTCTATCAATTGCTCGACCAAATTCCTCAATTGATAATTGAGTTCACGGAGAAGTTCAGGCATGTACTGAAGAACGCAAGCGAGCCGGAAGCGAAGAATTCGAACGAGCTGGCAAGAAAAGATACAAGTGAGCCGCTTGTTGATTGGACCATGCACGAAAAAGAGTTGCGCGACCTCTTGAAACATTGGCTCATTCGCTCTTCGAGGTTAATACGCATACGTATTTACGTGGATGCCCTTGACGAATCCGGAGAGAAAATCGCGAGAGATTTGGTCCAATATTTTCACCGACTGATGAAAGACGCAGATTCAAGGGAAGGCTCGCTTGGCATCTGCTTCTCTTGTCGACACTATCCCGTCATCAATCCACATAACTGTCCCACGATTTGCGTCGAGGACGAAAACGGACCGGACTTAGCGACACATATACGAGACCGATTGGAAGATAGACAACAAGCCTTAAATCTTAGAGGGCGAATCCTTCAAAAAGCCAACGGCTTATTTCAGTGGGTCGTCTTGGTCGTCCAGATGATTGCTGAAATGTATGACGAAGGTGACTACGGTCGTATGGGGGATATACTTGAGGGAATCCCCGAAGGCCTGGGCCCTCTTTACGATACCGTTCTTAACAAGTTGGCGACAAACGAACCTCGGCGGTTGCGCTCATTGCGCCTAATGCGTTGGGTCTCTTTCGCAATGAGACCACTTTCGCTAGCAGAAATACGATGGGCAATGATGATTGATGAAAATTGTCCTTTCCATTCACTCACCAAATTGGAAAATGATCCCGGCTTCGCAAAGACCGATGCAGAAGTCCGAAAGCAAGTGAAGAGCCTGTCTGGAGGGCTCATGGAAATTGTTGAAAATGGCGGTAATGTTGTTCAGTTCATTCATCAGTCTGTTGAAGACTACTTAATCAAAACCGGACTCGCACTCCTCGGCTGTGAGAAGGACATAGGTGAAAGACATTTACAGCTATCGAAAGCTTGCATTCGCTATTTGGAGATGGACGAAATCACTAGCTGCAGACCCTCAGGTGACAAAGGTCGTAGCATTATATGCGACTACAATGGAGAAAAGAGATGCGTGGAATACCGGTCGCGGGATCAACCGTTCGAACCGTTCCATTTTCTCTCTTATACACTCAAGTACTGGCCTGCTCACGCAAAGCGCGCGGAGTCTGCAGGGATACTTCTCAACTCTCTCCTTAATACACTCCCATGGCCCTCAACAGAATTTTCAGACCGTCTGATCTTACTCGGCCATGAACGTTATAGCGCACCAGACGCGTTTTTGTTCGCAGAAATGGCCAGAGAGAACTGGCCGTGGAGTACATCGATCCTCCACCAAGCGGTTGTATCTTGCTTGCACACTTTGGTCAAAGCGATTTGCGATTCAGAACCTAATGCATCCAGTTGGAAAGATATTTTGGGCAGGATAGCACTACACGACGCAGCATTATCAAGGCAACCACTATCTCAGACAAAAGAGCAATATAGCGAATCAGCTGCGAAAATCGTAAAAGCGCTAGCAACTCAGGATAACAGGGATGTTAACTCCAAAGACATTTTCGGTCAAACACCATTGTATCTTGCGTCTCGATATAAAAACCCAGTGGTAGCGGGAGCACTCCTCGAGCAGAACGATATAGATGTGAATATTCAGAAGGTCAACGGTCGAACACCACTAGCAATTGCGATTTTACGCCAAGAAGAAATGATAATCAAAATGCTCCTAGCACGGGAAGACGTAGACGTAAATATTCAGGATCACAACGGTCTAACACCACTAACAGTTGCGACTTCAATCAGGGAAGAAATGATCGTCGAAATGCTCCTCGCACGGGAAGACGTAGACGTAAATATGAGGGGTACAGAAGGCCTCACTACCCTCGCATGGGCGGTAAGAGAGAGGCGGTTGAAGCTGTGTAAAATGCTCCTCGCGCGGGATGATGTGGGAGTGAATTTGACAGATTTCAACGGCCGTACACCCCTCACATGGGCAGTAACAGGCGAGAAGCTTGACACGTACGAGCAGCTCGAGACATGCAAACTGATCCTTGCGCGGGGTGATGTGGAAGTGAATCCAAGAGATATAAATGGCTTTACACCCCTCGCATTGGCAGCAAGACTTAGAAAGCTCGAGACGTGCAAAATGATCCTCGTGCGGGATGACGTAGACGTGAATGTGAGGAATACAGAAGGCCTGACTCCGCTTGCTTTCGCAGCAAGCCGAAACTATATTGATATATGCGAATTATTGCTCCAACGAAGAGACGTGGACGTAAATGGGAGCGATACAGATGGTCTGACTCCGCTTGCTCTAGCAGCAAGCCGAGGTCATGCTCATATATGCGAATTACTGCTCCAACGAAGGGACGTGGACGTAAATTGGAGAGATGCAGATGGTCTGACTCCGCTTGCTCTCGCAGCAATGAACGGCAACTCGTATTCATGCCAACTGCTGGTCGAACGAGAAGATGTGGACGTGAACTCCAAGGACGACCATGGCATGACGCCGCTGTGTCACGCTGCACGTGGTAGATGGAATCAAACGCCGCGACTTTGGGATGTTCACTATGATTTCTGGACTGCATTGAAGTGGTCCCTTAGGGGACTCGGCATCGACGTCAACTTCACAAGAGATCTGAAGCCTACGAGTACCACAAAGATTATTGTGGCTATGCTCCTTGGACGAGATGATGTAGATGTTAACGCTCAAGACGTGAATGGGCGAACGCCGCTATCCTGGGCCGCAGGCAACTCGACTCTCCGATTTCCTGATCGGCGGTGGCACGATGATCCCGCAGTGGACCGTCTGCTCAAGAGAGACGACATAGATCCTAACTTAAGGGATGTTTTTGGTCGGACGCCACTGTCGTGGGCCGCCGAAGCGGGACATGAACAAGCGTTGAGGTTGCTAATGAGTCGGAACAATGTAAGGCGAAATTCTCACGATAACGAGCGCCGCACTCCGCGATGGTACTTGCAGAAATTCTTGGAAACCGAATTTCCGCGTGTTGAGCGACTCGGTCAGCGGTTCACCGACGAGCAAAAAATCTATGAGGCCCTGCTTTCACACATGCCTAGATGCAAACATGGAAGATTCCTGCCCTGAATGCGCATGGAGCTGGAAGAATAATGTGATCGGTATGGGATATAGATAGTAAATGGCCATGCGTAGTGTCTGGGGCAGATCACAAGCTGATGCGAGGGGTCAATGACCTCGAAACCTGCCCGAGATCAACCTACCCGAGATCAACCTACCGCCTCAATCGGTATGCACTCTCTCGCTGTACTTAATCGTCAGCGCTGCCATTACCATCACTGGTCATTTTAAGATTCGCAGGTTTGAGTGCTCCACCTTAAGGCACAGACGGAGCAAGTCACGCGACTCCTGCCGGACCTGTTGAATGTATCCAGAGGCTTTTCTACGAAAGGCAACGTCCGCTTTGGGAATTCCGGTTCACATCCACTGGCCAGCATCCGTTAGTGCCGCCGCTGAAGAGAAGATGATGGGAGCCGAAGCAATGGCCGTGCTGACGGAGCTGTCTGCTATTGCCCCCAGTCTGAGCTCACAACCGCAATTCGATAGGGTCAGCGGTTCAGTGGATGTGACTCCGGTCCAGAAGGTTGTACAGGACATGCACGAAGCTAGCCTCAGCGACGTAGCGTATGATGATGTGCGGATCACTCCACATCATGGGCAGGTCGTGGCGCATATCGAAGGCCTTGCAGCACACTTGGGAAGAGACGACCCGCTGAAGAACCTGCCCAAAGTGAGAGCTCTGGAGTGGTTCGGCCGGGGGAAGAGGGCTGGGTTCAGGTATTTCATGACGGGATATCATCTGATAATTAGGTCGGCGGATAGCGACTTGGTTTCCATGAGGTAAACCGATAATGGCTGGCGTCCTACCGGTTTCCCCGGTAATTAATTTAGATTACCTTAGGTAGCACCTGAGGAATATCGTTCCGACTTAAGAATGCTGCATAAAGCTTACGGGCCATTTCCGCGGATACCGTGCAAATTGTTTCACACAATCGTCATTTGGTTCCATTGCGGACTTTGACTTCCTCCCTATCGCAAGAAGATGTGGTGCGTAGGCGTGACTGATTCTTGGCAGCTGGGACAGAGTTTGCTCCCGAAACATCTTCAGGTAAACCTATTCCCTATAAGGAGCTCTTATAAAGTCAGGCACATACAGTAGAGTAGCTTGTTCACCTCTTTGACCTTGAAACACGCAGACTGACACCATTTCCGCGAAAGCACGTGTACCATCGGTGTCTCGCATCCACAGCCATGGACACTGCTTTCCCGGCTTGATGGACTAGATTTTCCGGAGCAAAGGAGGAGTAAAAAAATTTCATCCGCAGCCATTTGATTTCCGCTTTTGTACTCGTCAACGTCACAAAAAAATACACTCAGGATTACAGACCAAGGGTTGCGAAAAAATTCGGAAAACATGCCCGGCGTAACCCTGGATCATCCGCTTTGACGTAGGTATGCATCTCATCGAACCTTCTTCTGCACCTCCAGTGAGAAGCCACTCTGAATTTGGCATCGGAGGCTTGAGGGTAAGGCCAGTGCATCTGCCTTGATTCGCAGGGAAACACCATCGCAGAGAGCATTGGTGTGGCGCACGCGCTTGAATGAGGGCAAAAACGGAGCCAGGGGTTTTTGTGGTCAGATCTGCCGAGTCTCGACGGTGCTTTGTTCGATGCTGAAATGCGTCAACAGCACCGCCGTTCACACCAGGACACCAGGACACGGTTTTTGACGCACGGACAAAATAGTCAGTCGAGTGTAGAATATTTTCCCGCTTTTGAGACCTCGGCTCGGACACGCAGGAGCCAGGGGTGCGGAATACCTCAGCAAATCCACACAACAAAGCTTCAATTGACCTGATGGCTTTCACCGGCGGATATCGCAATACGCCTTCACGGTGGTCAAGTCCAGATCTCGGACAAGGTAAGCAAAGGCTACGAGCGTTCGGGCATTGTCATACTACAGGCTGTATTCAGAACTCCACCAAGGGGCGGCAGACGCTACAAGCCTCCACCAATTCGACTTCAGCTGGACCTCCTACATACATTAGGGATTACTCCTGGCGCCGTAGCTAAGCTTTCTGTCCTCTTGAACTTATTTCAACCGCCTGCGAGATAGTCTTAGTCAACACAGCACCGGAATCTCCCGCGCGTCAGCTGAATCAGAGCATTCTCGTTCGCTATCAGGTCGGCGTACGGTAGCAAGGCGTTCCAATTTTCTGAAGGGCTGAATGCGTCTAACAGCATTTGAGATCGACACCAAGATCAGGAGCCGGTTTGGTACTCTTTCCGCCCATCATATGATTCCGTGTACTCCTGATTTGCCGACGGCTGATTGGCTCTCTGAAAACTATCCGTGAAGCTAAACCAATCTACCATTTATTCGGAAAGAATCCTTCCCCCAGATTGCGATGTTGTGAAACATGCACCAAAGCCGGTGTTTCTTTTTGGCCATAATGATCTGATCTTGAGCCGGTCAAAGGGATCATTCACTATACTGCATGCAAGACTGTACTTCGTACTAGACTTTTGCCATTCTTGGTTGACAGTCCACGGACAGTATTCAAGACTTTAAATAGCGCAGTCTGGTCATGTCTTGCTTGGTCTTTCTCGTTCTCATCTCGGTCCAACATCTTCATTTCATATCATCCTATCTATTTCTCTGAAAGCGGTCATTTCGAGAATTACTTCACTTCTATACCAAGGGTTTCCCAGAATGAACTTTCAACGAGCATCGTCGCTCCTGCTCCTTGCTGGGCTCTCGCTAAGTAATGCCGCGAGCACGTCGAGTCCAGGCTCAGGGAAGGTCTCCCAGCTCTTGGAGCAACCCGAGGGACTGGCTCAACTTAACCAACTGTCCGCAGCCGATCTCAAGTTTGACTTTAAGACGCAGCCAGACTACACTTTCGAGCCTGGTGGCGTTATCAATGCCAACACAGACAGCTTTCCGGTAAGACTTCTTTGCATTGTCTCTTCTCCAAAGGGCAATGGCCGCGGACTGACCCCGTCTTTTAGGCAGTCGTGGGCCACGGGATGATGATGGCCATCCTCAATCTTGGTCCTTGCTCAATGCTTCCTCCACACCATCATCCACGAGCAGACAACTTTGTAGTTCTGACCGGCTCCAATCCGAATGGTACCGTCGATACATACATGATCCAAGAGAACAACGCACCAGTCATCAAACAAACTCTCCAGCCGCTGCAGATGACGATCTTCCCACGAGCAAGTCTGCACACCATGGTCAATACAGGTACGAGCTTTCCCTCCTTCATCGCTATAGATACATCCTTTTCATGACATAAAATAACATGGTAACCCTAGGTTGCGAGAATGTACAGCTCGTGTCTGCTCTCAATGCCGAAAATGCGGGCACCCTCAACTCCGCCAACAACTTTTACCGATTGAATTCTGAGATCATTGGAACTGTCCTTGGCGAAAATAGTGATCAGCTCAATGCAACGATGAGCCAGATTCCAGCGATTGGGACGGGCAGTAACGCTGGGAGCGCAGAGTGTTTGAGCAGATGCGGGATCACCCGTGCGAAGCGCGGCAATTCGAACTGAATGTTGCTGGGGATTTCGGCAGAAGGCATTCTCGATCTAAGCTTTTATAGATGTGAACTAAATGTTTCTCGGGTTGCCGGTGAATTGCTACAATAAAATGGCAGCGGAAGTAGACTATAGATGGGTCCAGCTATCCTAACAACAAGGCGGAGAAGCTCAGCGAGCTCAAGAGGACGCCAGTGACACCACGCCTGCAAAGCGTCTCCCATCGCTTTTCCCTTGCGCCTGGAGGCGGTACACGCGTTAGGCAGTAACTCGTGGCGGCCGTACGCTCACGGGGGAAAAACTGTCGAGCACGCGTTCCTCCGTTACCTCCTTGACAAAGAATGGAGAGTAGATGATATCATCGACGTCTCCTTCGTAGGGGATGGGTCATTCCAATCCGTTGTTGGATGGGCACCTACCATTGCAGCGGCGAGAGAACTCGCCGCGGAGTCGCTGCTCAAGCGACGGGAGGAACTGTTCAAGGAGAAGTATAGAGCGGAGCGGTGAAAGGTGTAGCCAAAGGACCAAGGTCGGGCGAGACGCCGGCGATGAGAAGTGGCTAAGAGGGATGCGAACCATGTCTAGGTATTTTCTCACTTGGCTTCCATGCCCATCCTGAGGATAGCGATACAACACGAAAATCGAAGTTTGTCTTGCGCGATTACCGCACATGAACTGTATCTGGGCATTGAGCGAACTCCTCGGCGAGTCTTTGGTTAGGACGCGATGAGGGTTAGACGGCGGACTCTGAGAGATGAACTGGAACTCATGTAGCTCTGAGGTTTGCTCGGTTGCGAACAGGATGAATTTCCACTCGTTCCAGTAACCTGTTTCTGCCGCCCATTTGCGCTCGGCACCTTGCCTGTCTGTCGTATACATCCTGTTCGAGTCAGGGTCATTTTTTTGTCCCTTTGGTCCCTTTTGTTCCTTTGGTCCCTTTTGTCCTCTTTCTCTCCTTGCTCCTGCCTTTGCCATCCGTTGAAGATGATGCGGTGGATGGGGTCATTAATGCCACTGGCTCCAATTCCATCTTCCCGTCGACGAAACGGTAACGTCTTTTGAGATCATTATGCCAAATCCACTCGGACGAATGCTGAGAGTTGACATACTCGTGAAGTACATCCATCGTATCAGTGGCCTGCTGCCGAGCCCAGTCTTGAGCATTGCGCACCTGACGATAGGTGTCCTTGAAGAGTTGCAAGGATTCTGTGGGTATGTGAGAATATAAGGGATATTGATGATACTGAAGCGACGACCCATTGCCGACAACGTGATTGGCGTAGAGGCGCACAAGATCGCCGTTGGCTGCGACAGTGAGAGCTTGCGTTTTCTTGTAGAAATCACCAGGCAGCCTCTCCATGTAGTTGTGCACTTGTAAAGCTGAATCGGTCATGATTGCCCCGTCGTAAGCACACTGCCTCTCTGCCTGCTCCATTGTGCCGTCCGGGCCCTTGTATTCAACACACAATCTAGGCATAGCCGCTTTGTAAAGAGTAGGAGCAATGGCCCCCCCGAGCGAATCGAGAGCCGCCGACGGATATTGCCTTGTCCTATAGCTTTCCGAAATATCCGGTTTGGGGTCAGATAGGCCATCCATCAGGGGGCTTTCCGTCTCCGTCCACTGGAAGTTGAAGTCCTGGAAATATCCGGGCGTATCCCTTTGCAGAGGGCGTTTTGCGAGATGCGACCAGGAGTTGTGCTGCATGGTGGCCTCATTGCCAGTATGCTCCACCGACGCAATATACTCCTTGTATTCGTCGTCCTCCGGCGACTTTGATTCGCGCGATCGTGTCAAGTGTTTACGGAGATCATCCTCATCACAGGGAGGCTTCGTATCAAGGCGGCCATACACGATTCCATTCCTGTTGATTTGCGCCCCGAACTCTTTGTCGGTCGTGGTCGTGCTTCGTAAAGAAGTGCTCGTTCCTGGTGATGATCTCTTCGGTGCCATAGTCGACTCCGTGAGAAGTCCCAGGTTCTGTTCAGTGAGTCGAGCTGGTCTTGCTAGCGTCCTCTTGACGATCGGGGAACGGCCACCGCCCTGACTATATAGCCGGCGAGAGGACGTACCTATTGCGAATGTTAGAACCCAATTACCTAGATTGAGGTTGGTCTGACCGTGTCTCTGCCCCTGTGAGTGGACCTTCCCTGAACTGGGATCGTAAGAGTGTACACGACGGCCTGATCGAAGCCTCATCTTGCTCTTCATGGGTCTGAGGGCGTTTTTGACTGCAGTAACAGGAGTAGAGGTCGTGCGGCTGCGGGAGGTATGTTCACTGCCTGCTAGGAAGCAGTTTGTCCACAGCCAACCGTATGCGGTGCCCACTTATTCAGAGCGGCTCGGTTGTCGCGCGTTTGGATCAGTGCTCCCGCAATTGCTCGATGTGATTCGTGGGTGCTCTTTGACTTGCGTATGTAATCTGATACTGCAGAGCAGATCTATTGGGCGTCATTGCAGCCGCTTCAAAGGGGGTTTTGAAGGGGGGATTTGTTTCGTGCGCAATCATGCCAAGCCGAGGGGGGGTGTGGTTATGGTTGTGGTCTGTGGTAAACGCCGAGCGGAGTGGCTGAGGGGACTTGTACTTGCGACGCATGCTTGACACGGGCGCTCCCGCGTCTTCTACTATTCCCATGGCTGTAAGACAGGGAACGACCTAGTTTCAGCGAACGAAGGTCTCACTACCAGATCCTCGGCTCGGAGAGAGGCGCCTTCAAGGCTCCACCAGTGTATTGACGCATTCCCAAAGAGAGCTTCAGCTCAACTACCGGCCCTTCGCACATTTGACCACCACAGAAGCCAATCGATATATTAATGAAACCGAGTGAAGGGTTGACTGCGATTCTACGTCAACTATCACTGAAGTGCTCCTCAGCCTCAGCGCAGGATCCGCTCAATCCAAATCAACCACAGCTTAGGCTGGAGCTCGAATAGCTCAGTTTCTTGAACGGGAAGGAAAATTGCTTAAATTGTCCACGGATCAGGACGTAATACGGTCTATTACATAATGCGGTACCCTGTAGTTCAAAATATTGGCGCCAGATCCCAGCATCAATGCTAAGGCTGACTGCAAAGCCCTCCAACCTGCAGAGGACGCCAACACAACTCTACGTTCGACCAATGACGTTCCGAAATTGATACACCGGCCACCAACAAAAAAACAGCTGCAACCCCTCTCGTCTTATCGGAATTCTGAAAAGGCTATGAAACTTGGACTCTTGAGATATAGTAACGAGTATTAACAAATAAAAACACGAACTTTGGTTGAGATAAAAGTAGTCTGTGGGGTGCATAGGTGGTGTTCTTTGTTGCTGGCCCGTGTGTCAATTTCGGAACGTTATTAGTCGGACGTAGAGCCCAATATATCTGGCCTACAATCCAGAGCACGGGATGTATCGATGAAGCCTCAGGGATTATGCCTTGGCAGTGGCATCACCTCGACTTCGCCGCAACCATGTCGTGGACTTGTCACGGCGATCGCATCGTTGGCGAGAAGCTCAGTTCAGCAAAGACCTCAAATATCAACCTGATTCAGGCTTTGCGAAACGTTTGAAGGGCCTGTGATGATGAAACTTCGGTCTGTAACATTAGAGTCACAGTCTGAGGCTTTCCGGCATGAAGCTTTCATGAGAAGCGACATGTAAGGTCAACTACTGCTGTATCTTGCATGCGAGGGGGAGGATCTCGAACTCATCTTACAATTTCACTGACACTTCATTTAGTTCAATCCACTTTATTACTGCAAGAGACGTAGCCATCTTGTAATCGCCTCATGTCTGGCGCTGAATTCGTTGCAGTATTAGGTATTGCGGCGTCGGTTCTATAATGCATCGACGCCGGGAAAAAGGCCTTGAAGAAACTATGCGACTATCAAGACGGCGTGTTTGTCTGCCAGGATACGGTCATTCAGCTTGAAAGTCTTGTGGAACTCCTCGATAAGATTTCAGTGGACCAGCACACGACTCAAAGCGCACTCGAAGGAGAGAAGAACGTGGCTAAGCTTGTCCAAGGCTGCCAACGACATATCGAAAAATTGGATCGAATCATCGAAAGAGTAGCTCCGGCCAAGACCGACTCAAAGGTCAAGCGTTGGACCAAGGGTGTCAAGTTTCTGCGGAGAAACGGAGAGATTGTGCAGTGGCAACGCGCGCTTGGAGATTACAAAGCAAGCCTGTCGCTGTGGTTCAGCTCTGCGATTTACGAGAACACAAATCAGGGCCAAGGAAGTGCACAAGAGGGCAACGACCTGCCCAGCCGTGGACAAGGTGGCACAAAGACGTACTTTGACGTTCCCAATAAGCTTACGAGCCAGTATGTAGAGAGAAGCTCCCTGCTCAAGGAGTTAGAGCGACTGGCTTTACGGCCTCAGGAGTCCCCGAATGCACGCATCACGACCATCCTAGGTATGGGTGGGCAGGGAAAGACTCAACTTGCGCTCAAGTATTGTCATGTAGCTCGGGCGAAGAGCCTTTTCAAAGGCATTTTCTGGGTGAATGCCTATTCTCCAACTACCATGGTGTCTTCGTTTGAGAAGATCGCGGCAGATATCGATCCGATCAGCGAGAGCTTGGAAAATGCCGATGCAAAAATAGACCTTGTACTGAGGTGCCTGGGGAGCTGGTCGAGTCCTTGGCTTCTTGTGTTTGACAATTTCGATCGCCCTGATCTATTCGCTGACATCAATGCTTTCATTCCCCAATGCGTAAATGGAAGTGTGATCATTACTAGTCGTCACAGCTCGGCTTCTGTTCACCTTGCGCCTTGGTCTACCATCAAATTGAACGGGATGAATGATGAAGAAGCACTGGACCTTTTATTCATCAGATCTTTCCAAGAGAAGACACAGGAAACTAAACAGAAAGGCATGGATATCGTTAAGCGTCTTGGACATCATCCGCTCGCCATTGACCAGGCGGCAGCATATATTGGCACAAAACAACTTCCTTTGTCCCGTTTCCTCGAGCAGTACAAAGCTCGTAAGCAGGACGTCCTCAAGTATGCTCCAGGCTTGGGGAATTACAGACAGCGGACCGATCAGCAGGATATAGCTTTAAACGCGTTCACTACGTGGGACATGTCTTTCCAACAAATAGGAACAGACGAGGAAAGGGAGGCTATACTCTTTTTTCTCTCTACTTGTTCCTTTATGGATCCGTCCAGAATTAGCGAGAAACTTCTGCGCCGCGCTGCAATGGTATCGGATCCCATCGGCGGTAGTGTGGCTCAAGCCTTGAACCACTTCATTAACGAGCGCAAGTGGGATTCAATCAAGTACGAAGATACGCTTGTGAATCTTCTCAGTCTTTCTCTAATTCAGAAGATCGACTATGGTAATCTCGACATAGGTTTTTCAATGCATCCGTTAATTGTTGATCGTTTGCGATGTACAGAATATGCCTCCCAGAGTGCCTTTCAGGCGACACTGACGGTGGGCAATGCCATGCAGTCATACGCTACCTCAAATTTCTGGGAAATGATTCTTGATTCTATCTTCAAGCATCAAGACCTCTTGGCACTCACAGCAATTTGCTTGGATAATATCAGATCTTTTGAGAATCGCTGGAATGAAGATCAAAAGCATGCTTCAATGATCTGTCAATTTTATTTTGCGCATTTCCTAGATTCCCAGCGTTTGAAAACTGAATCCGAAGAACTCTTTCGCAAAGCTCTTCCGGTTCCGGTCGAAGATGTCGTTATTAGCGACCCCGGCATGCTAACCTTCACCCGCCTCTGGAGCTATAGACTCTACAAGCAAAACTGCTATGCCGAAGCCGAACATGGCTGGTTCAGCGTCTTATCCCAAGACATGGATGCTGTCGGTATAGCTCACCCTCGAACTATGGATACGCATCTCAGACTCGCTACTCTCTACGTCAGGCAAGGCAATTTTCCTGAAGCTGAGCGGCACTGTCAAATCATCCACGATAATGTTAGCGATACCACCACATACCTATTTATTGAGAGCTCCCAAATCCTCGGCCAGAGCTATATCGCTTTGGGCAGTCCTGAGAAGGCAATTCCTGTACTGGAGCGCGGCGTTTCCTCCGTCATGTCTGCCACCGGAGACCCTAGTCACACATTGTCCATCTTATACCGCATACCCCTCATTTATGCCCTTCATGCTGCAAACCGCGTCTCTGAGAGTGGAATCATGTGGAGGGAATGCTCAAAGGCATGTCAGCCGGAAAAGCAGAATGTCTTGTCGTTGTCATTGGATTTAGGTGAGGCATATGCTCTCCTTGGGCCGGACTGGGGGGGAAATGGAGAAGATCGAGAGGAGGCAGAGAGGTATCTAGAGTTGGCAGTGGAGAGAAAAAGTAAGGGCTTGGGAGAATCGCATGAAGATACGGAGCGAGCTAGGAAGTGCCTGAGCATGCTGAAGGAGGCGGGAGGAAGAGCGCGCTGAGCCGGAATACTTGGGTGGCTCTGAGCGTTCCGTCTATTCTAATTCATTCCGTTTCCAATAACAGCTTCAAAAGTTAATGAAAAGCTCACGGCAAAGCAACCTGTACCAAGAAAATAAGCTTTCAAATCGCTCACTGCACCTATATGCATTCTCAGCGATTGATCCGTAGATCATACCACTCGTCATCCTATGACAAGAATCTTGATGTAGAAAAAGCCGCCCTTTCGACTGCTGGTTGATATCATGAACAATTCAGCCTGCCTTGACCCCCAACGCCCGACTAGCAAATCCTGCAGCCAAAATGATACCCCGGAATTTTGCTCTCGCTTGCGTCTTCCTCGTCATCGTCCGCTCCACACGCCTCAACTCCGTCTTCCCATTTCTGACATCATCCATACCGCCATGCAACCCCCGCACCGCGCCTCCCAACGACCCAACCGCCGATGCAAAATCTCTCGTCTTCGGAACGCCCTCACCAAAATCCGATCCCGATTTCGATTCCACCGGTGGCAAAGCCGCCGCCACTGCTGCTGCTGCTGCGGTGGCGGGGCGACGCGGGGGCTGCGCCTGGCGCTAATCGATACCGTGCTGCTTCTTCAAGCGCTCTAAGTTCTCCTGGCGTTCGGCGAGGTCGGCCTGCGACTTGGCCATCTTCTCGGGCTGGTGGTAGAGCACGACGAGGTAGCGGCCCTGGAAGTTGAAGCCGTTGAGGCCGTCGCAGGCCTGCTTGGCGTCCGTCACGTCCTCGTACACGACGAAGCAGGTGCCTTTGGTGTTGTTGGCGATGCCCTGCCGGACTTGGCTGTGGTGGAAAAGAGAGAGAAGGTTAGCTAGGTGGCTCAGAGGGGGGAGGTGCTGCGGTAGTGGAGAGGGAAAGAGCGGATGAGTAGGGGAGGGATTGGGAGAGAACGTACCGAACTGGGCCGTATTTGCCAAAGAGATCGAAGAGCTCCTCTGGAGTGACCTGGTAGTTCAGGTTCTTGACGAACAGAGCACTGAAGACGTGGATTAGTAAAGGTCGTGTGACCAGTTGTAGAGCTTCATTGGGAGCGAACTACACATACCGATTGACTTCTGGAGCAAGTTTTCCTCCACGACTCATAGTTTGATTGAAATAGGATCTCTGGGATTGTTGGTGGGCGCTGTAGTAGACGAACTCCGGAGAGTGGTGTAATTAGAGGAAGTTGTTGGATTGCAGGCCTAGTCGAGCCGGGGAGGGTTCACGCCAGATCACGTGATCTGCCTCTGACAGGTACCTAATGAGGTGAGGTGCCCTGGAAATGGAAGTACCACTTACCCACTTAATTACCGCAAGAGAATACCGGAGTCGCCGGAACCACCGAAATCACGATGTACCCAAACTTATCAAATCTCTTGTTGACTTGTGCTCGATACGCTATCCGGCTTTTCTGGGGCATCAGATTGCGAATCGTAGACATGCTCAGACTTTGCGGTGACCTTGTCAAGCTCTTCTCGTCTCTATGTTGTAACGTAGGAAGCCTTCTTTTCACTTCATGCCCTCCGTTTCCGTGATAACCTCGCTGCCATTTGCTAAAACTACGATACATCATTCCACTTCTGCAAAATTCAACGGTGTATTCATCTTTTCCAGGCGCACGGAGTGGCTTTTGTCGCTGGATACTTTCTCATTAGGGAGTTTCTCGCGCTTCTTCTCGCGATTCTTCTACGGTTTCGTCGAAGAACTGAACGGGCTTACGGAAACATCAATCGCATAGGCTCTGGTGATGGTCATTTCTACGCTGTGGCACCATATTGAATGATGACTCCACAGCTGGAGGCGCGTTAGGACACCCAGTGCAAGTTCTTCTACGTGGTAGAGCATTCCCCACAGGAAATCTCTCATCAGTACTGCAGCGGTATGGCAGACCGTTAGTGTTATACTAGTGTCATGCTTCAAACACGATCTGTGAGCAAGACTGGAATTGAACATGAATCATACGGTGAGGTAACTAAAGATTGAGGAGTTGAGGGAAGCTTTGACAGCCCCGAACCCTTTCGAGACCGACAGAGGATTGGAATGCTACTCGTGATCCTCTTGGGGAGTTCGGAACGCGGGGCATGAAATCAGCAGCGCTCCTTCCTCCGAATCCGAGTACTTAAACCTTAACCATGATCTGGCCGGTTGGCTTCGGTACGAATGGCCGCCAGAGGCGATTTGCTTACAAGCTACAGGACTCCTAGGGCATTAAGAGAGGATGAAACCGCGTTCAAAGACTATCATATTTGATCTCCTCACTGACGAGCGGCACTGTTTTTCTATTGAGTGGGGATACCTGATGGCTTTCTCAGACTGGTGAATTGATGGCAACATTTTAATGATGCTCTTGCAAAGACGCGCTTCCGGCACACTTTGTTGATCTTGATTGGGCAGTACTCGATGTGTAAAATTTGATAGTGGATAGACATTATAAAATGGAATGAATATTTTCGACTTCCCACGAACTCTATTCCATGTTCTCGTCGTTGGATTGGAGGGTTCACCCAAATCACTGAGTCCCAAAATTTCTTTACGTACCTTTCCTTACCTATGCACGATCCGAGCGGGTTTTTGTAGTTTCTCAGATAGAATGGGGGCTACGTAAGCTGTCTCACGGTTTGGCTGTAGGCGCCTCCTGCGAATGCGTACCCGCTCAACAGGAAGCTTATAAGCTTAAGATTCGTCACCACGAATATCTTTTTGTGGGCCGAACTAGTCATTCTAAGAAGAGAATGGACATCGTGGCTGTTGACTTCTGTCGATGCGCGGCGGAAGAAAGATCTCAGTCTGTGACCGGGCATAAGAGATTTGTACAGGATTGTGCGGAGAACACGGCGGAGGCTTCATCTCCACTCCGCATGCACCTACCCCACTGGATGGAAAGTTCGCGTGCCCACTGCGGACATATTAGGGATAGAAATGGGGTTTGATAGCACCAAATGGGATGCAAAAGGGAATTTGCTTCGATTGACTGAATAGAGGTGCACATGCGAGGGTTCTGGGGTGGTAGAGGAGGAGGAGCAGCAGGCAGCAGAAGGTCGCTCGCTACTCGGCGCTTTGGTGCGGCTCGAGCTTTGGAGAGCCTCCCTCCCACCCCCCCGTGCCCCCCCGCTGCACACAACTTCTCCAATCTGCACCACCGCATTCATCGCCACTGCTCGTCTACATGCGAATGAGTTTGCTGTGCTCTGATATGATTGTTGCCAAAGCATCCAGCGCTTGATCACTGGCCCCCGCAGTGTCGCCGCGGTCCTCCCACATTCGTCACCTCCGAGCTACCGCGCAAGCGCTCATTCAACATACCAGAACCATCCTGCAATGCCTTTCAACTCGTTCAAACCGGTCTCCTACGACTCCTCTGCGACTCCGCGCTCCCCCTCCCCTCCTCATAAATTCATTGAACCGCTTTCGCCCAAACGTCCTACCGCAGCGCTCCCACAAATTTACACTGGCGCGAGGACGCAATCAACGCATCCCCCCTCAAGTACACTTCAATGGCCAGATACGAAAGATAGAAGGAACAATCATCGACACTGGGACAACTGGGATTCCAGGATCTCCGCGCAAACGCCCCAACATGTGCGATCCCGCACAACTCACGCACACCCACTGCAATCTCCATCCACTATCGATACCCTCGCTACTGTTGCCCTTGCCACCAGTCCTACATACAGTCCGATATCTCCTCATGGACCGAGGCATGACTCTCTTGGTCATTCTTTCGGCGCATGGCCTCCCAGTCATACCCACTACCATAGTTCAGTGAACGGGTACACCCAGAAAGAAGACGAGAGACCTTCAAAAAGAGCGCGTTCTGAGGCTGTTCCATCACCCCACGGCGCTTTCGAAAACTCTAGACCCGCCACAAGCCATGTGCCAGTCACATGGTCATATAATGTCGAGCAAAGCATAGATCATGGATCGAATATCTACACTGGCCAACCGGCCTACCAGTTCTCGGGGCCAAGAGCTATACAGACAGGCGCGAATCTGTACGAAGCAGAATTGCTGCTAGGTCTGGGTCGAGAAAGACGACACTCATCACACGACAAGGGCCAGCCCAATCGACAAAAACTCGACCATGCTGCACAGAAAGATTCTGCACAATTGCACGTCGGTGAACAACTCTATCGCGCTGCTTACGGTGACTATGGATACCGGAATACTTTTGCTGTTGCGGATGACTCTCGCGATAAAGGTATCGAGTCCATCAAGCAACCTGACCACTCTGTAGCTTCACCAGACCAGGCGAATGTGCAAACAGCCTTATCGGCAGCAGCGACCCAGCCTCAATCCTCACTTTTGGAGCCACTGGCACAGATACGTACGCCTCCAGACGAACAGCAGGTTAACGCCAAAAGCTCTGCTCGGCCTGCTGCTAAAGGAACAAAGGCAAAGAAGCCAAGAGTGGGCAAGCAAGGACCAAGGGAGGTAGATCACAACGCGAAACAAGTCGAGACTTCCAAACCTACCGCCATTCCAGACGAAGATGGTTCTAGAAACGAGCAGCTGGCTTCACCTGAGAGTCTCGTTGATGATCGTTCTGCCGAAAATCCTCAGTCCAATCAAGAAACTCTCGTACTACCGACAACCCAGCAAAATGATTCAGATCTTACATCCTCACAGCCAATACGACAACGACGATATTCAGATGACGAGAAATTAGCAAAAGTGCGGAAAATCCTCCCTGGTCACCATCGTGCATCTTCCGAACCAACAAGGATTCATGATCACGACAAAATCATCGATTTCCCGGGACATGAAAGGGTACGCGAGAAATTCGCACTGGCTGCGGTATCGGCCACGGGAACGAAAGCCGTATCAGTCACGACATGCAAAAGCTGCGGGCTTTCACAGAATCCTGAGCGACGCAGTGAAGAAGAAGTTTGGATCAGTTGCAATGGATGCGAGGGCTGGTTTCATTGGGCTTGCGCAGGTGTGAAGAATGAAAGAGAGGTTCGGATCATCGACAAATTCTTCTGCCGAGAGTGCAAACCTAAACACGGGGCGACCACCTACGTTCGCCAATCCAGCCGTACGAAAACCACAGTCGACTATGCGGGACTGAATGAGGGTATCCTACGCACGTCCGACGATAACCCCGAACATCACTATATCAAATTGTTTAAGAGCGGAGGAATTGCTCTGCAGCAGGAGAAATTTCCGCGAATGCGACCTGAATTCGTTACTGCAGAGTACTTCGAGAGGTGCGGTGGAATGAAAGAACCGGTTGTCATACCTGCCAAATGGAATCCAAGACCAGATGTCCCTGCTATGGAGCCGCTTCATCCTTCCGTCGAGGAGAATGAAGCCAAACTGAACGAACTCGACCAGACACAGGAGGATTGGCTCCTGAGAGACTTTGAGTACGAGTCTGTGCCTGATGATGGGCAGGACAAGCTAGACATGGTGATTCCAAACGGCTTAACGGTACGGCGAGTTGCCGAGCTTCTCGGGATGGAAGAGAAAATTGAAGTCATAGACGTCAAATCTCAAGAAGGCGGTCAAAAAGGCTGGAACATGCGACGCTGGGCAGACTATTATGAAGCAGACGGCGAAAAGCCGGTTCGTAATGTTATTAGTCTGGAGGTTTCAGACACAAAACTCGGGCGACTGATTAGACGACCGAAGATTGTGCGGGAGATCGACCTCCAGGATTCTGTCTGGCCGGCCGATGAGCAGTCGAGATCAAACTTTCCAAAGGTGCAATTCTACTGTCTCATGTCCGTTGCAGACTGCTTCACGGACTTTCACATCGACTTTGGAGGATCCTCGGTCTATTACCATATTATCAGAGGCAAGAAGACATTCTTTTTCATCCCACCAGAGCCCAAGTACTTGAAGAAATACGAAGACTGGTGTATGTCGGCAGCTCAAAATTACTCCTGGCTCGGGGATCAGACAAAGTGTTGCTTTCGAGTGGACCTGTCTGAGGGTGACACCATGCTGATCCCGTCCGGCTGGATCCACGCTGTCTGGACACCAGAGAACAGTTTAGTCATCGGGGGCAATTTCCTGACTCGTCTTCACTATGAAAACCAATTCCGAGTGGTTGAAATTGAGAAGGCGACAAAGGTTGCTCGAAAGTTCAGGTATCCTTTCTTCCAAAAAGTTATGTGGTATACGGCCATTAGATATCTCGAGCGAGACCCGGTCCCACCTTCGGTTGAACAGCTTTTCTACGACGGCAAGCCCTTTGAGAGATCTGTGCCAATCTATCTTGACGACAGTAGCATAGGCGAACGTGGTACTGAACATTACAATGCCCGCTACTACTCGGAGTCCGAGCTAACGGGTCTACCTCACCTCATGAATTATATCTGGAGGACTGTTTTGATCTCCCATGGTAAAGTGGAAGGCGTCAATTCCGATACACGCAATGCCGTTACGCGCTCGATCCCCAGAGGCCACGGTCTTGGGGAGCCTATTGAGGTTGCAAAACTGTTCGCAATGTGGGTGGCTTGGAAACGCGGGAATGAGGAACTCCCTCAGTGGGCGCACCCAGAAACTCCACTACCAGACTCAGGTGAACAGCGCGTTGACAAGAAATTGAGTGTGGCGGCATTGAAGAAGCTAGAGAGACAAGCGGCTATTGAAGCATATCGGGTTGCACCGGATCGGCAATCTGCGAGGCAAGCGATCAAGGCTGCCGAGGCTGCAGCGAACAAAGAGTCGAGCCATACCAGCACACCAAAGACGAGTGTTTTGGGTCCCAAGAGAATTGCTTGCGACACTTGCAGAAGGAGAAGGATACGATGCAAACACAAGGAGGAGGCTGGAGCAAGTGGGACTTCGACGCCGAAGCCACGAAGGCACTCATCCGTGCTGGTTGGAGTGGTCATCGACAATTCACATAAAAAGTCTTTGGGTGATGCAAATGGACAGCCTTCCCATCAGCTGACCCCCGTCCAACGGACAGGACCAGAAGACGGCCAGGCATTGACCGATCCATCTGGCAAGAAACCGAGGACAGTAGCGTGTGTGGATTGCCGAAGGAGCAAGGTTCGATCGCATTCCTCTCCAAAATCCAACACACTTATTGACTTCTAAACAGCGCCGCTGCATTCATGACGAGAATGGCAACATTGACCCTGTGAAAGCCGCCGAGTCACCTGTTCCCCGCGGCTCAGCAAACAAAAAGAGACGCAAATCCAACGGAGATGCTGCTACACCGCCAGTCAAGAAGAGACAGAAAGAGGATAGCAGATTAAATATTCAGCAACTCGCTGATATGCTTGTCGCGCCGCAGCAAGAAACGATGGCAATTGATCCTGCATTGATGGCAGCGCCTGAGGAAACGATTACAGTCGCGCCGCCTACCGCTAGTATGGCCCCGATGGCCCCAATGGCACCCATGGCTCCCATGACATCGGCTCCGTCCGTTGAGGCTGCGAAAGAAGATCATGCGACGCTTGCGGAAGAAGCTCTGCGAATTGCTCAAGGCAATTGGCCAGCAGATTTGGAGCATCAACAGGCACGAGTTACCCAACAGAGAGGTGTATCGACTGAGCGATCAAATGAGCTGGTCATAGATCCTCAGCTCGAAATGCAGTCTAAGTCAGAAGGTGCAACTGCTGAATCAGTGCCAATAGACCCTCAATTGCTGGACACATATCAATCGACAAATGTTCAATCAGCTCAGATCTCGGAGACGATGCCAACAGATCCAGCTCTAGATCCGCGTTTATTGTCCGATCTCCAGCCAACAAGCGCTCAAACGGATCAAAACCCAATGGGTAACGAGATGACTGAAGAAATCATACCAACAACGGAGACAAGAACACTGGGAGCTCTACCAAGTGTGTCCACAAACGGAACTGTTGAGCATGATTCAAACAAGTCAAACCCGGTCAAAAAGCCATTGAGATCAGTAGAGGAAGACGCAGGGTCAGGAATTCAAACCAAATCTTCTGTCGAAGCTGAAGATAAATCTGCGCCAAATGAAGCCGAGCCTTTTTCTTCACCATTATCGGAGTCTCGCGATCTAGGGTTATCCGACGACAGTGTAACATTTCCCGGGACACATCCTACCATGGCCGAAACAGTAGAGACTCTAGAATCATCAGAAGCCCTTGTAGATGAGGAGCATGCAGAACCCGTCCTGCCAGCCAATGAACCTACAGAGACAGACTACGACACCACGGCCAAGACCTCGACTCCACGATCAGAGGAAGATCTCACATCAAATACCTCCATCACGCGCAAACGCGCAGCGTCAAGTCCGCTCACCGACCTCGCCGAAGACGACGACGACGACGACGACGCCTCGACAATTATCCAGGCGCCGCAGAGGAAAGTCATCAAACTTTCGCCGTCATCTGAGCAGCAGTCTGCACCCCCCGAGCCATCAGACCAGCACCAACCGTCCCGGCATTCCTCCCGCAGTTCCAAACCCATCGATCGCTTCGTCCCTTCTGCCTTTGAACCCCTCGCCACCGGCCGCCGCCCCTCGACCGCTAGCTCAAACCTCTCGGCTGCCGAGTGTGTTACTATATCAGCGGCTGCCTCGTCTACTCCTCAGCCTAATCCAAAGAATCGTAAGAGCAGCACACCGGCGCCAACCAAGTCTTCGAAGACCGCGAAGCAGGCTGGGCGGCAGAGCGCGACGCCAAGGAAATCGCAGACGCCGAAGCGCGCCAGTGTGGTCGATGGTGGGGGTGCAGGAAAGGGAGAGGTTGCTGTGAAAGGAGAAGTCGGTGGAGGAGTGGAGGAGAAGGAGGAGAAGGAGGAGACGCAGGAGGAAAGGGATGCGAAGCTAGCGAGGGAGCTGGCGGGTGAGTGGGCGGGATTGAGGAGGAGAGGGGGGAGGGTGTGATGGTTCGGACGTGATCAAGCATCATTTCGCTCTTCTTCTGCGCTAATTGCGTCGGGCTCTAGGAAGTATATGTTAAAAGTCAAGGGAGGATCAAGCTGTTTGCTGGACGAACTGACATTTTTTGCTTATTTGGTATATTTCATGAAGATTCAAAGATTCCATGCAGGGATGGATTATGGGCGGGTTTTGATAAGGCCCGGGCGGAGTTGAGGAATTTTGGTCTTGATTCTGGGGCGGATATCTAACTTAATGCGGAGGCAAAAGTGTTAACGATTCTTGGGACATTATGATATCTAAGTGTAGAGATACCAAAGTTTTTTTTGGCAGTTTCAATCTCCATTCGGTGCACAATGCAGCCCAGGCAGCTGGCGCGTTGCTCCGTTTGCGATGATCGACGAGATGGTGATACCCATTAATAATTATTACAACAATTCGAAAATCGGTATTTGAGCTCGTCACTGCCAGCATGTCAAGCCTCATGTTTGATTTAGCTTAAAAGTCTGCGTCCTGCCATTATCTCGATGCTCGCCATCTCGGATGTGAAATGGTCATCCAAATTTTCGGCATCAATTACACTGGGGTGAAGAGCAAACTAGCACCAGAATACAATTATTCATCTAGAATGATACGCTTTTCTATGATACAAGTACACTACAAAGGTATCTATATGTGCAGTCCCCCCCCCTTTCTTCCCTTCTCCCCACCTTTCCAATCATCACAACAACCCCATATCATGAGCTATACATTCGTACTATACCCACCCAACCTCCCCCTCCTCCTCTTCACATACTTCCGCCCCTCATCCAAGAAAAACACACTACTCGCCACCACCACCAACCCCACAATATCACTCAAATACAACGCCTCCGTCTGAAAAATCCGCTGCAGCACCGGCAAATACACCACACACGCCTGCCCAACCAAGCTCCCCAACACCGCATAATTAAACATCCGATTCCCACCCCTCCCCCAGACTGTCACCTCCCCGCGCAGCACGCTCTTGCCCTCGCTGCGGCACGTCAGCGCGTTGAACATGTCGAAGAGCACGAAGCAGGTGAAGGTCATGGTCGTGTCGCGCGCCGTCACCACGCTGTCGGCCGCCATCTCCCGGACGTAGGTGATGAGCGTGCCGAGCATGATCAGGGCCGCTTGTTGCAGGACGCGGCGGAGGAGCGGCGGGGTGAGGACGCGGGCGTGGCGGGGGCGGGGCGGGCGGGACATGACGGCGGGGTCGACGGGTTCGACGCCGAGGGATTGGGCGGGGGGGCCGTCCATGAGGATGTCTGGGAGGGGGAGAGTCTGAGTTAGTGATGGGGAGGCGAAAGATGAGAAGAGGGGGAGACGTACTTATCCAGAGGATTTGCATGGCGTTGAGCGGGTTTTTGAATCCGAAGAAGGTGGATAAGAGGACGAGGGAGAGTGCCGCGGCGCTGGTGCTTAGTTGGAAGGTTAAGAAATTTTGGATGTTATAGAAGATGCCCTTTCCCTCTTCGATTGCGTTAAGGATCGTGCTGAAGTCGTCGTCGGTAAGAATCATGTCTGCCGCCTCCTTTGCCACATCGGTCCCGAGTTTTCCCATTGATACTCCGATGTCTGCCTTTTTGAGAGCAGGCGCGTCATTGACGCCATCTCCTGTCATGGCGACCACGTCGCCCCGTGCTTGCAGAGCTCGAATGATTTTCATTTTGTGCTCAGGGGATGTACGCGCGAAGATGGTGCATGTAGCTATTGCTTGGCTCAACTCTTCATCCGTCATCTGGTCCAGATCATCGCCCCGGAGGACGGATTTGCCAAGGCTTGAATTGAGATTGATAGGCATGCCGAGTTTCTTACCAATGGCGATGGCGGTGGTGTCGGCGTCACCAGTGATCATGATGACTTTGACGCCACCAGCCATCAATCGCCTAATGGACTTGTCGACGCCTTTTCGAGGAGGATCGTTCATGCCCACAATGCCAGCAAAGACAAGACCGGAGTAAACTTCTTCATTCTGTGTGTTATCACTGTGTCTGAGTTGCGAATTGGGACCGGTTGCTGAGACGGGAGTGCTATTACCGCTGCGGTTGCGGCCAGAAATGAGACCGCCAGGCCGTTGTGAGTCGCGGACGGGACCACTAGCGAAACCAAGAACGCGGAGACCATCCTGAGCCATGCTTTCAGCGGCTTTGATAGCTTCTTGTCGACGAGGCTCATCAAGAATGACTTCGCGACCTTGGGAGGTGAGATATGTGTCGCAACGTTTGAGAACTTGTTCTAGAGCGCCCTTGATATAAGCGACGTCCGAGCCACCTTCTGCACCTTGAATCACAACACCCATCCATTTCCGTTCGGAGCTAAATGGGGTTTCATTTCTTCTGCCACCGATTCGTTCTCGTACATCATCTTCTCCGCAAGCGTCTAAAAGATCCAGACAAGCGACGTCTGTCGGTTGACCAGCCCATCGGCTTTTCGCGCTAGAAGAGTCATCACCCATAGTGGAGAGGACGGCAACGGAAGAGGCAGAAGCATGGCCATTTGCATGAGAGGCGACGGGTCGAGCATTATTTGCAATATTTCCGATGCGCAGAATCGTCCGCGTAGGAGAATCCAGTGAATCATGAGATTTCGGAATGTCAGAAGATGAAGCATCAAAGTGCCACAACTTCGTGACCGTCATGTGGTTCATGGTGAGGGTGCCTGTTTTGTCGCTGCATACGACATTCACAGACCCCAGCGTTTCGACGCTTGGAAGTCGTCGGACAATCGCGCCCCTTTTGGACATACGCAAAACGCCAAGGGCCAATGTCACCGTAACAATGATAGGAAGGCCTTCAGGTATAGCCGCAACCGCGAGTGAGACGCCAATGGTGAACATTTCCAAGAACGCCCAACCACGCCAAAGCCCAACAAGCATGATGAAACCAATCACTCCAAAGGAGATGTAGCTGAGATCTTTTCCCAACCGATCCATAGATAGTTGCAGAGGTGTCCTTGGACTCTCAATTTCTTGCAGGGAAGCCGATATCGCGCCAAACTCTGTCTGACCACCAGTCCCAATTACCAGTCCTTGACCATATCCAGATCTTACAAGTGTGCCCATGAAAGCAATATTCGTTTGTTCATTAAGTCGGACGTCAGCGCCGACTGTACCCGCAGCTGGCGAAGAATAGAAAGGTGTCCCAGAAGGAGTAGTTGGTCTTTCCCGAATACCTCCTGGTCGACTCGAAGATTTTAGTGTTTCGGGATTCTTGTTCACCGGCTCATTCTCACCGGTCAGGTTAGACTCGTCAATGGAAAGGTCGGCGGCGTGCACGATACGGATATCTGCCGGTATTCGATCTCCAGTGTGGAAGATGACCAAATCTCCGGGCACTAGCTGAGATGCAGAAACAGTTTGGGAGAATTTTTCTGCTTTTTGGAGCGCGGACTGAGTATTATTAACATGTGCGAGCTCGACCGTTCCAGTATTGCTTTCCATTTGATCCCTTCTAATGCCATTGGTCATCGCCCCTCGAATTATGTGTGCAGAATGTGGCACCAATGAGTTGAGTGCTTCCAAAGATTTCTCGGATCGATACTCTTGGACGAAGCCAACGGTTGTGACAATGATAACGGCGGCCGTAATACTTATTGCATCATCCCAATTGCCCATTATGAGAGATATTGCGGCTGAACCTAGGAGTAGGAGTATAAGTGTTTCTCGGAACTGCTTGAGGAAACGAAGCCACAGCGGCTCAGGCTCCTCATGAGGTAGCTCGTTGAGGCCATAGCTATGAATTCGCGCCTGGGCTTCTGAAGGGGAGAGACCGTGGGTAATTGAGGATTGTAATCGTTCGGCGGTTTCAGCGGGCGTAAGCACAGAATAGGTAGATGTTATCGACTATCACAGTGACCAGAAGTTAGTACTGACAATTTTGGATGTCAAATCGCACGACTATGTTGCCACGAGCGGCTATTGACATACTTGAGAAGATCTTCCAGACTTAACAGGTTTTGGAGAGGATGCTGGCGAGGTTGCAGCGCCATTGGGTGAAGCTGATCGCGACCGTTTGGGGACATTGAACAACGGTAGTGCTGGCGAAGGAACTCCAGACATGATCTCATGGCCATACAGGCCGGGATATAGAGAAAAGTTCTGAGGCGAGAGATCGCGTGGGTCTCAACAAGCCATTGAAGGTCTGGTGGCTTGTTGGGAATGGGCAGGTTTCCGGATAGATTAGGTTCCGAGAAGCATCGTCAGCCACTACTCCAGATGTTTCGAACTTTGGAGGGTGCGAGAGGGCTTGGTGTTTGATTACTTCCGGTCTCGATGCCAGACGTTTCCAACTCCCTTTGACCAGTTGAAGTGACAGGGGTCCTGAGGGTAAGAACGAGCTAGGCCGCTTTGGGGAGTGTCTTCACCAGCCTCTCCAATTCACGCCGCATCCATCCCGGCCTCCCACAACACTTTCATCACCTTGCGCAACACCATCATCACCTCGACACAACGACACGGGCATTGATTTTGGAGGTGATGGAGTTCCTCTGAACCCCCGCGCGACTTCACGCGACTCGGTCTGACCGTGACTCCACCGCCCCGCTGTTTGCGCGCAGCGCGCCGAATCACAACAACACGTCCTTGTCCTCCGGATCCGTACAATATATCTAATTTGACCCTCCTCCACCTTTCTTGGTCTTTCTTCTACAACCGATATGTTCTACTCAGAGACTTTATTATCAAAGACCGGGCCGCTGGCTCGCGTCTGGCTGGCGGCCAACATTGAGCGCAAACTTTCCAAAAACAATATCCTTTCACAAGACATTGGAAGCAGCGTCAACGCAATTGTTGACCAAGGTCAGGCGCCGCTGGCCCTTCGGCTTAGTGGACAATTGCTTCTTGGCGTTGTAAGGATCTATCATAGGAAGACGCGATATCTATTAGATGACTGCACTGAAGCTCTTCTCAAGATCAAGATGGTAACTGCTACGCACACGCTCAATGAGTATATTAGACTAACCTCAATGTAGGCCTTCAAACCCGGCAACGTTGATCTTCCCACAAATCAATCGCATGCTGTCAATCCCGCCTCGCTCGTACTCCCGGACGCCCTCACCGAATTGGACTTATTCGCACCAATGCCAGATCCATCTCTACTTTTGTCGCAACTACCAGAATTGGATGAGAATCAACACGACCCAACTTTGTTAGAGCCAGATGCAAGCCAAATGCTTTTGGGTAGTATTGAAGCTGGACGTGGTGCTCAAGATGACGGCCAACTGCTGGATGATATTGACCTTGGCCTGGACATTGGACCAGATTCACACGCGTCAATTGACCAAAGTATCGAACGGGGCCGGAATGCTCCTACTCCTCGGGCTGCGCGAGATGATCTCATTGATGATGACATGAAACTCTACGACGATGACTTGGGTTTGGATCTGGGAGAAGACGAGCCAGCTGGTCGTCCGAGCACCTCCACCTTGCCCAACCTCGGTGACCGCACCAATCGACCAGCTGATGAGGATATCCCGATGGCAGGAATCGATGATGACCTTGGTCTTGATCTTGGACTTGACGATACCGCCCCTATAGTCCCAGCACCCCAGCGCCATCGTGATTCTCTCTCCCCGCTGTCCTCGATTCGTCCCAGCGAAGAGCGTGATCTCGAAGCCAGCTACCAAGCTGCGAACGATACCACAATTGCAGCTTCTGATCGAGACATCTCCGTCATGCAAGCACCGCAACGCGCCCGCAAACGCCAAAAAGTTCTCCAAGCTGATACTGAGCTCGAACTCCGTCTTTCCGAAATCAAGAAACAGCAATCCGACCACTCCAAAATCCTCAAAGCACCAAGCTTCCTTCCTCGAGATCCTCTTCTCCTGACGCTCATGAACATGCAGCAAAACGGCGGCTTCGTCAGCAACGTCCTTGGTGACGGCCGCGCTCAGGGTTGGGCCCCCGAGCTCCGCGGCATTCTGTCACTGGAGCTCGTCCGCAAATCCGGCGAACTCAAACGCAAGCGTGACAGCGGCGTCGCCGACCTTGACGAAGATCCTGCCGTTGCCGGCTCTGAACGTACACCCGGCCTCGACATCCCCGCAGACGACTCCGGGCTCGGTGACCTAGGGGATGGCGGTGCAGTACAACCACCGAGCACGAGGAAGTCGGCGCGATTTGCGGACGACGAGGGATTAGAGCTGCCTCCCGAAGATGAGGACGAGGAACTGCGTGCACACGAAGACGACGAGCCGGCCATGCCACCGCCCGAAGACTTTGACGAAACCACCATGCCGATCCTGCACCCCGCCGACGCAGGTCCGATATCTGTCGGCACGAAACACGCTGTCCATTTGTATCGGGCTCAATTCACTGCGCAACAACCCACGGCTGCCAACTCGCCATCAGCGCGGCAGAAGTCGAGTATACTGTTCCAGGACTTGCTACCGGAGACCAAGACGACGCGGACAGATGCGACAAAGATGTTCTTTGAGACGCTCGTCCTTGCAACCAAAGATGCGGTAAAGGTGGAGCAGAGCAGTAGTGCGTTGGGCGGTACGATCAGAGTGAGAGGAAAGCGCGGCCTGTGGGGAGCATGGGCTGAGGAGAAGGCTGGAGGGGAGATTGCTGCGGAGGAAGATGGCGAGGGTGACGCTATTGGCACTGCTGCAACGTAAGTTTTGCAGGCTCTTCAGGAAAATAGGGTTTTGGGCTTTGGTGTTCTGGTGTTGGGTGGACGAGCTGTCTTTGAAGATATCCTCGGCGGTGGTGTCAACTTGGACGAGGAACTTTTGGGCGCTTGGAGCCTGGGGTCAACATGCTTGCTAGGTACGGTGGAGTTCTTGGACTGCATATTTCTTCGCAGGTCAGGGAAAGCATTTCTGACCCCTTTTGTTAGACTTTCCGGAATAATCGTGGTAGTTTTGTATGAGTTTGAAGCATTCAGGCAATGCGGTGCATTATTAATAGGTAGCAAGCCCATCGCGGCCTTGGATGAAACTTATCGTGATCCTTAACCTTGTGGAAATCGAATGTTTGACTTCCGGTTGTACTGGAGCCTGAGCTACTGTCGGTGTCGGCTAACGAAGGCCCTGAATGTCAATGGTGGAATTATGACACGATCTCCACGTTAGAGAAGGTTTAAATGTCGAAACGGCCACATGAAATAATTTTTCCAGGCTTAATTGAATCTATTGATTTAATCCGTTCGACAATCACCACTGGGACTTTCCTTTAGGTGACGTCATCTCACGAAGTTTTATTCTTGACTCACTTTGAATGAAAATTAATATTCCCGCAGCCTTTCATAACGTCTTACCTCAAAGGTTCTTTTAGTTCCACAACGTCCATGTCTACACTTCAAAGAGCACGTCTGAACGGGTCTCCCAGCTGGCAAGCCACCCAGATCCTGGCCGTTGATGCTCGCAAGGTTCTAAAAATTATTTCCACCACTAACGGAGCGGCCTCATTCCCTGATGACTGGAGCTTTGAGCCGGACGAGGAGTCTATAGACAGTCATAATCTTCGAAAAGCTGCTCGCTGTCTGAGGCAATCAGATGTGCCTGTCGCATTTCCCACCGAGACTGTTTACGGGCTCGGCGCGGATGCTACGCGAAGCGAAGCAGTCAAAGGCATCTACAAAGCAAAGCAACGTCCAGCAGATAATCCATTAATTGTTCACGTTTGCTCTCTCAACCAGCTGCGACAATTACTTCCGTCCTCGAGTAAAGAGAGTATCTCAAATGGGAATGTATCTGATGTGATACCTGAGATATACAAACCATTGATTCAGAAATTCTGGCCCGGTCCTCTGACAATCCTTCTTCCAAATCCAGAGAACTCCAGGTTAGCTCCAGAGGTTACGGCAGGTCTTAAAACCTTTGGGGCTCGAATGCCTCAAAATATACTTGCATTGGCTCTCATTAAGCTCGCCGGCGCCCCTCTTGCAGCCCCTTCAGCAAATGCCTCAACCAGACCGTCGCCGACAGCCGCTGAGCACGTCTACGATGATCTCAACGGCCGTATCGATATTGTCATCGACGGTGGACCATGTGACGTTGGCGTTGAGAGCACTGTAGTAGACGGCTTATCGAGTCCGCCTTCCATCCTGAGACCAGGTGGCATTAGCATTGAGCAGTTGCGACAATGTTCTGGCTGGGAGAACGTTGTCATCGGCTACAAGGATAACTCAGAGAAAGGCACGGCACCAAGAGCTCCCGGCATGAAGTATCGACATTATTCGCCTAAGGCACGGGTAGTGTTGTACGATGCAAATAAGCCTCGGCCGAGCCCCAGAGATTTAAGAGAAGATATTGGTCTTCAAAACCAAAATAGAGTTGGCTTCATTTGTACGAAGAAATGGCAACCAATAACCCAGAAACCCGTGGCTACCGCTGCAAACGAAGACAACATTCAGCGAAAAGGCACGGAGCTAGTAAATGAACCTACTCAGCATTCAGACACAAACAGCTTCGGCAGACTCATACAGTCGGTAAGTCCGCGGATGACAGCGGATGTGCGTCACTCGTGCATTCAATTTTCAGATTGGGCAGACGATCTGGACGTATGGGAGATCGTCTTAGGTAAAGATACGGAAAGTATAGCCAGAGGTCTCTTTTCCGCTCTGCGGGACCTGGACAAACGAAATATCGATGTCATCCTGGTGGAGGGGATCGACGAGCACGAAGGCGCCACGGCTGCAGCAATTATGAACCGTCTCAGGAAAGCAGCTGAGGCCGAAATCCGAGATTGACAGTGGACGAGTGTGGGAATCGTATCCCCTCCAATCATTGCTCTAGACACAAAATAGAAACCTCGGCACACCACGAAGCTGGGGCTCTTATGTGTAATTATTATACTCGGCCCTTGAAGTCAAAGCGAATCCGGGGCCGAGACGGGTGGCTTGCAGACGATATCGTCAATTTGACTGAATCTAGTCAGTCCTTCCGATACCGAGCGAGCGGATTCAAAACGCTCAGGAGACGGCCAAGCCTTCTTAAGGTAAACGATTTTCCGGTTGGATTGCCGTCATTCGCTCGGCTCCTTCCGATTAGGCGATTTTCAGTTATTCGTGAGACTTCCAATGCACCCCGCTTAGCTTCTCCGCGAAACAAGCCTTCGGTCGCGACGCCACAGGTCCCCGTCTATCCAAAACCAAACACGCTACGGAGTATAGCCAGTGCTACTACGTTCCGTGCAGGTGTTCACCATTAAGGCAGGGCCGTTGCCGACAAGGACGGCATGGCCTCGAAAGGCACTAATGCAGAGGGCAGCCCGCACTACCAGGCAATGGGATCACAGGGATCGTACCGGAGGCGGAGATCTATTGGAATCTATCTACCGGCATGTCGGAGATGCCCAAAGACACCAATGTTGGCACCGGCAGATGCGCGAAACTGGACGACTTCAGCTTTCGCATTAATTCCTACGACTATATACCGGGGCTATCCAAACTTATGGCGTCTTTGTAAATTTTCCAGCTTTTAATTTATTCGCTGCCAAATGGCAGAATCTCAACCTGATTGGTCAGGAAACGACGGTGGCGAACATCCTGATGTTGAAGAAATTACCGTCTTGGTGACGGGCTTCAATGTGGGTTCGTTCTCTTTCAAGACAACAACAAGATCAATACCAATGACTGCCTCCTGGATCTTCTCATCACATATGAAGCATGTTTCCTTCGAGCGCATCGTTGCTCCTTCCCAGATCCCTGATCAGTCACGCATTTGTCTTGGTGGCGAATATGTCGTGCGAGGACCAGCCACATCGTCATTCAGGCTGTTCCTGCAGTAGCCGCCTGGAATTCGCCGGATCAATTTATTTTGGCGCTCCTATCACAATTTTCCGACCATGACCAAGCCACTGTAGAAAATGCACAAAACTGACAATGTGCACTTTAGGTTTTCCGAAACATGGTCGTGAACCCTTCTTGGCTCATTGCATCTAGCCTACCGCCATATCTACCGTCAACACCATCATGTCCAATCCGCATCAAAGTTCTTATCCATCCTGCCCCAATTCAAGTCGCCTGGCGGACTGTTATGGACATCGTTCCACGCATTTATACTACAGCAACAGGAACACCAAACTCTGACTCGTCCACGGCCACTTCGGGCCCAGCAAAGCTACCGTTTGACATGGTCATACACATGGGCATATCATCGAGGCGGGCGTACTATAGCGTAGAGACGCACGGCCATCAAGACGGATACAACAAGTACGAGGATGTCCTAGGCGAGAAACTTCCAGAGGGTTTCGGTAAATCGCTTTGGCCAGACTGTCCCGAGATTTTGTATTCAAGCTTCGACTGTAACGATGTCCTGCACCGATGGAAGCAGAACTTGTTACCGCTCCATAGTATCGATGCAGAGGAAGTCGATGTTCGGCTGAGTGACGATGCCGGACACTTCATGTGCGACTTCATATATTTTTCGAGCCTGGAGCAGTATTATCGGCGGAATGGGAAGAGGGAAGATGGTGAGAGACCTGTTTTGTTTTTGCATATCCCGGCGGGTTCGGAAGAAGAAGATATAATCCGAGGACAAGAGACGACCGTGGCGTTAATTCGGGCAATGGCTGAAAGCCGGAGGGCAAGCAAGCGATAAAGAATTAGATAAAGTTTCTTTGGTAACGCATGACTTGGATGAGCCGGTTCCGGGGGTTCCTCGTATATGGATGGGAGGCTTTTTGAATTCCAGCGGGTTTCTGGGAATATCATGTGCATCATCTCGAGGTCGAAACCGGTAGTTCTTAATGCATAGCAATGGGTCAAACGTGCTCCACTCGGTTTCAACCCTTCTCATTCTCCGTCTTCTTTCCCTTCTCAAACATGCCCAGAACGCTTCTCTGCCCTGCCCCGCCTATCTTCACCGTCTCGAATCTTGCTTCTGACAATCTTGTTTCCGCCTTCACGCATGCAAGAACCCATTCGACGCCGACGAATTTGACTCCTTTTCCCCCGACTCTCGTCACCTCTTTCTGTATTTTTGATGCAGCTAGACCTCCGCCACAACCCTGAACATCGGCCTTCGCGGAGCAAGGCACACCAACTATGACATGCGTGACAGTGCGCCGACCTAGCGCGACAGAGAGATGTCCACCGTGGGCCGAGAGGAGATGTTTGAGTTTGTGGTCCGAGACAAGCGGCATTGTGGATCCATTAATGTAGAATGTCAAATTCCGGAATACCTGCGGCGGCCTAGCCTTTCTTTCTACCACAACGACCCGATCTGCACCCATACTAGCCTCCTCATCTAAGGGCTTCACATCCAGGTTCCTATCATCCATGCCCTCCCGCACCGATTCATCATCCAACACATCGACTTGTACTTGAGCCGAAGGCGGCCTCTCATCCCACTCATTCTCCCCCACGACCTCCTCTTCCACCCTCATCTCCCCTCCTCTCTCCCCACTAACACACTCCCACAAACTCCGCTGCCCCCCCTCTCTCAACCCCTTCGCACCCCTCTCCCATCCTCCATTCGCCTTCCGCCCATCCCTGCCAAACCCCTCGCTTCCAGCCCCCACCGTATCCGCGACGCGCGGGCCGCCCCCGCCGACGTCGGCGCCGAATTGGTGCGCGAGCTTGCGGTTGCGCGATGCGCGCCAGGAGGTGGACCCGGCGAGTCGGTTTTCGGCGCGTTGGTGGCCCGTCGAGGACGAGTTCCAGGGGTCGAAGGTGTGTCGGGTGGGGAGGGCGGCCCGGGGGACGCTGGGATGGGGCGCCATTGTTTCGATTGGTTTGGTTGGGTGAGGGACGTGGTGGTGGAGGGTGGGAAGGCTGAGAGGGGCGTGCGTAGGTAGGATGGGTTACGGAGATCGAGGTCGAGGTCGAGGTTGATCGTGAAGGGGTGTAGAGTGGGAGAACTGGTGATCGCGTTTGGGATTATTCGCTAGGCATTATTGCAGGGTAGATGACGGGCATCGAGCGAGAACGGATGGAGAAAGATTGCGGGGGGAGGGAAGATCGCTTTGAGATTCACGCGTCTTTAATGAGATCATGATTGCTCGGTTAGGTTGCCCTGGAAGACTTGGCGCCGATTAGCGAGATGCGCTTATCTTGGGCACTAACGCGTTGACGCAAACATCGTGGTGAACCGTGACCGGATGACCAACCTTGTCTGAGCAGTCGAAACGCGAACTCAGCATAGCTCGAGCGAATCCAGAGGAGCTGCTGAGGAATGTCGCTACGAAATACAAGGCAAAGCCGATTTGATGATGCATCCAACACCTGATGACTGCAGGGGCTGATGTTAGACTTTGCGCCTCAAGGTGTTAGCCACACCAAGCCACTTCCTTTGCTGTTTGGCCTCCAACAACTCCAACAACGACCGGATCTACATGGAAAATGGTTGTACAAGAGACATCTTCTGGAACGTGTCGTGCTAGATGGAGACTTGGCTTGGACTGCTGCAGCTACAAATGCTTTCTGCTCCGGTTCCTGCTCAAAGAAAGCTAGCACGCAAAGGGGGGTCAAAACCAGCTCAGATATACCCTTTCCTTTCAGCTTGTACCGTACATCTGATGTCAAGCTAATCGGAGCGCAACTAAAGAAATGCATCAGAACCACAGTAGGTGTTGGCAAGCGGCCAACAATTCCAATGACTACGTGTAAAAAGTGTTGTATATTCATTGGCGATTTCCTTTCTGGCTTTGGTTGATTGATTGTCCACCTGCAACGTCATTCCATCATTGTTTAGATGGACGTGTAATCTCGGTTATATGTTATATGAGAGAATTCCCACCCCCCGCCTGGGTAGCCTGGCTAGCAGGAGTTCTTTTCACCCAATTTGGACATCATCTTGAGCACCAATCGTCAGGTTACGATACATTTTTCTTTATAATAAGTCTATTCCAAGTATCTCCTCCAAAAGCGACGAGACGTTACCTTTGCCAGATTCAATTTAGTATTTCCCATATTGCCTTCGCTGGCCGGATCCAGGAGCACCGCAAACAACCATAACCGGCAAGCTTCAGCAATCTTCGGAACCGATATCCATTATGCAGCCATCAACCGCTCTCATTGCCATGATTGCCATGCTCACCTACTCCGCCTCGGCCCTCGCGCCTTACCAGTTTCCGCGGCGCTCGTACCCGGAACAAGGAAAATACTGGACAGCCACGTTCTTCCTGTATCCTCCGTGCAAACCTGGCCCGCAACGAATGGGGTATTCTGATGCCAAAACACCTCCCTTCAACGTCGATTGCAAACGATGGGATTTTGACGACAGTCCAGAATATTCATCCGCCACGGTCCAAGCTTCGAGCTTGTGCTCCGTCTCGCTATATTCGGACGAAGAGTGCAAGAACAGGATTGCTGGTCCTTTCAGAAACACCATGCACAGCGAAGAATGTCATGAGGCGCCGGAGGGTGAGAAGTTTATGGGTTATAGTGTTAAATGTGAAAATGAGACTGTATCAGCAATCTGATTGATGAATGGAGCTACCTATTGAGGAGGTGCTGAGACGGAGAGAGATTTGATGCCCTTCGCGATTAGCCGGGCGTTTTGCTTATCGAAGTGTGATTGGCTGGTAGCAGAGATTCTGTGCGAGATCTTAAAGAGTAAAATTATATCTCGTTGATATGATATTCGAAATTACGAAGTCTTTGACAACACAAGCATCGGGACATCGAAGACTCCATCTGTATCAATGACGCTCGCCTTATTGAAGAAAATTTAGTTCATACATCCTTTTTAATAACATATCCAATATACCTAACCAGCCCTTAGTCCCTTAGTGACCTAGTCCCAGAAACGCCACGCTATCCCATCTCTTAATGTCTTGTTCTATCCTTTATTCGTTTCCGGCCATACTGCTCACTTGGCGTTATGCGATGCAGGCATTTCCGCTGGAACCGAATGCCCTCCTAACTCTTGCATTTGCCGTTCTCCATCAGCTTCAGCCGGCTGTTGTGGGTGTACCATGACAATTTGACCCGCTGCTGAGTGCGCCATTGGTTGCTGACTAACACCAAACTTGAATCCATTCTCGTTCGCCTGCCAGGTTGATGCGGTGTTTTCGGAATATGCTGGTAGCACCGAACTTGTTGCTTCCGGAGCTGGCGCGTACTGACCTGTTTGAGCCGTTTGTCGTCGACGTCGGAGAAAGGTCAGTAATCCAGCTATCACGGCGACACCAGCGAGTCCGCCAATCACAGGTCCAGCAATCCATGCCTTGCTTGACCTCGGTGGGGACGAAGATTGACCGGAAGTCGGCGACGCTGGGTTTGCAGACGTCGAATTTGCAGACGTTGTATCGCCGGCGCTTGAATTCATCGATGTTCCATTGGTGGAACGGGTCAGCTGAGCCCAAGCGTATCCATTGAATGACAATCCAGTTACGTCGGGTGTGAAAGTTCCGACGCTGCTTTTGAGATAGCAATTCTCGTATCCGTCCCTCATAGTGCTGTCGAAAATCGCTCCCGCACAAGTCAGACCACTGCTGTTCGTGTACGTTGCACACGCGTCAGCGCAAGCACTTAAGTTCTGCATATGATGTTGAGCCAGGTCATTATTCAGTTGATTCATGTTGCATGTGATTTCGAACTCGACCTCGTTTGGCGACGTATAATTTGTTCCATTGACGCAGTCGAACTTAGTGTCCCAGGCATTTTCACTGAGAATCGCCATATGCTTTGTGCCATTACTGTAACCCAAAGGTAAAAAGTTGGCGGCGCTAGTGTTGCTCTTAAAGAAGCAATTTCCGTAACCACTGCTCATATTCGGGACGTAAGTGACTGCTAGACACATGGGGTGCGCGGCACCACACTGATTTATGCAATCTTGAAGGGTATCGGCATGCGTCGGGCACAGGTTGTTTATTGCTATCGAATTGGTTGGCGAAGTGAGAGGACAGAGATCATCAACTTCGGGCATGTCCTGGTCGCAGTAGATCTCGAAGTGACTGCCATCTGCAGCAACCTGAGAGCTGCCATTCTTGTAGGGACATTGTTGATCTGGGTGTAGATTGACATTGACTGCAACCGCGCTGTGCGCAACTTGATCTGGATTGTATTCCGTGGTCAATACGTCGCTGCCTTTGCAGTAACAAGTTCCCGGGTTCGATATGAATTCGTAAACAACGCCGTACGCAACTCCGCCACCCCAAACGGAGCACCAGTCCATGCAATCTGTGATGCTTGTTACATTGTCTTGGGACACAACCGCGATATCGTTATTGGGCAGGTCTTTGCCGCAACCGGCATTCGCGGAATTTGTACTAAACGTCTGACCATTGGGGGTGGTGTAATTACTGGTTGGGCAGTAATTTGAAGCTCGTTTCCTCAGATAACCTATATAGGACACCGTCAGCTTCAAGCCATTGCTTGTGAAACACAGGGAAGAGACCAGGCTGAGACTTCGTCGGGGCTCGCTTCAAAGGACCTTGGCCACTATGTTGCCTCCAAGCGGAGCGGATGTAATGTTCATGATCAATGATCGGACATGAGCTTCTGTAAGTCCCGCAACGACCATTCGAAGCGAGCCTTACGGAGATACAGTGATTCTCTATACTCGCCCGGTCTCAGGAAGTCAGTGGAATGGGGTATGACTCACTCGTGGAAGTTTCCGGTACAGTTCCAACATCCTCTAGTTCTCTCGAAGTCGCCAGTGTGAAGAATCCACATGTTAGCAGGAGACTATGAAGAAGATTCATGACGTAGCGCTTTGGAGAAGGCCCGAAGCATACGAGATCTTCTCCAAGTTGCTGGAGCTTAAACAAAGGAAAGGAGGCCTCAGGAAAGGAGGCCTCAGGACATGAGAAACGAGGGCAAATCAATAAACAGCTTACGAGGCAGATGAATTAGGGGATCGTCATGTAAAACAAGGCCGTAAGCATCCGCCGATTGCCTACACATGTTGGCAGTCCCGTGTGCGCCATACATTCACCTATATGACAGGCCAACAGCTGAGAGTTCAATCTCTTCAGCTCCATCAGTAATGAGCGATGTATTCCGCCATGTTGACGAAAATGTTACCACTATTGGTTGCTCGCATTTCAAATACGCGGCAGAAGTTGGTCCTGGGGCCAATGAATGCAGCAGGTATTTACAGCCACCACCAGACAAGAAGCAAAATTCATGATAGACCAATGCGAAGGACGTGTTTGGACGTCACCTACCCTCGAATGCCTTTACAAAGGGGGACTGGTTCAACAATGGCTGGAAGCTTAGCCCTGCGAGGTTGGGAGGCGTAGATTGCTTACCATTTTGGCGTAAAGGTGTGTCAGTTTCTCTTGCTCTGTATTATGATCTCAGGCGGCCGTCTCTTCTGTACGGTGAGGAAGTACGCACTGTTCCGTGCAGCGCGCTTACTGTTGGATTAATAGGCGGTCGAAACTGCATGGCCCGCCTAACTAAGCTTCCGCGTTGATTCGGGGGCCCGACATTTGGCAGTGCAATTGGTGTCAATTGGAAGTGGGGCTTCTTTTCAGGAGAGTAAGATAAACTGGTCTGTGGAGAGGCGCTCATAGCTCTTGCCTAATGCGGGATAGTCCCGAGCAGAAGCCTCTTTATAATTTTCGCCGATCTTAGGTACGCGCTCAATCCTTCATCCTAGCACCCTAGAGTAAACTCCCAGCCTTGTTCCTGCATTAACGGCCCCCATGTCTATTTAATGCGCTCATCTGAGAATCTCTGTGTCATTGTTGCTCTATGTCGTGACAAGTGGGCTCGTCCGCGCTTTGGCTCGGTGCTTGCACTGTCTCCTGCTGTTTTCACGGATGCTTCAAAAACGAATTCAATTCGTCACCCGGTGGCTACCATTACCATGGTCTGCTTTTTAGTCACAATCCAGATCTGTATTGTTAGCTTCGTCCAGTCTCCCAGTAGCATGCTAAGATAAAATGGAAGGTAAAGCGACGAAACCTAGGCCTGTTGGGGGATCGAGTTCATTGCTGCGCATCAGAGTCAGGGAAGAACTGTCGCAAAAAGCAAGATGATATCTTTCATCACAGTCAATTCTCATTGGTAATTCCTGGATTGAAATTGTGGGATTGTGATCTTTTCTTGACCTTTCTGGCTCTATCCTTGAAATTGCAACAGCATGTTTCCTTCATTGTTTCCTATCATTTTCAAATGCTACAAATTTCGTTTCCACGACATACTGGTGCGCCAATGGCCATTCCTCATCCACTCTTGGCTGGCCGTCTTGTTTTAGTATGCAATGCTCGAGATCCTTTCGACTCTCCCTTTGCCAAGCTACTTGGGTCCTACAATGAATCAATCTGGATCTGAGCCCGGCTTGTACGCTTCTATCAATCCCAGTTCAACAAGTCCTTAAAAAGCCTTGCCAATCGCCCTTTTCACGTATCGCTTGGAATAAGTACTCCGATATCATCATGCCTAAGTTTTTGGTTTCAATCGTAGGCGCAATATTTCACTATAGCACAGATCAGAGGCGTCGCAGGATGGAGGATTCACTGGCGTCGCAAGTAATACGCTCACCACGGCTGAATTCTCATTCACATTGATACATGACTCATACGGAGTAGAAAGAAAGATTGCATACGGCGTTGGATGCTCATGAGTCGAAGATAGACAAATCGGTCCATTTCTTCCGGGGACAAGAGATTGAACATTTCCAGCTACTCCTTTCAGATGATCCGTTTCCACTCTCCGCTCAGAACGCCGTAGGCAACGCTTTGACTTAGCATATCATCGCAATTTCAATCATATCTTCCGCCTGCTTCTTTTTTTCGAGCAAAAAAATTTCCCCCTCTATATCTTTGTCTCACTCTCTCCTCCGCTTGTGGCCTCCAGTTTCGTAGCCCCCTTCACTACATCTCTCACTAACCCCAACGCCTCCACCGCAAACCTCACCATATTCCCCACCCGATCACCACCGAGCCCCGTTTCCACTTCTCTTGTCGCGACACCCGACTCCCCTGCCACCGCTAGCGCTACATAGCCTGGCTTTCTATTTCTTGTCTGTCCGCCTGTAGGTCCGGCGGTTCCGGACTCGGAGACGGTATAGGTGGATTGCAGGGTGTTGCGAACATGAGTGGCGAGACCACTGACGATGGCTGGTGTCGGACCGGAGTAAGATGATATGGTTTGAGGAGTCCAGCCCGCGAAGGCGAGGCGTGATTCGAGGGTGTAGAGCTAGAAGGGTGCGTCAGGGGAAAGGACTTGTGCACGGGGAAATTAAAGAGAAGCTCACTGTGAGGCCGCCTTTATAAAATTGAGATGCGCCAGGAGTAGAGAGAAGAGATGCTGATATTATGCCACCTGCAGCCTGGATTCATGAGTTTATACCTTTCAATTCGTTCGGCATTGTATGAATATTTGACATACTGTCTCTGCTACCGATATTGTTTCCCCTCGTTCTTTTAGCAGTCTAGCCACCTCTGCCACTATCTCACTGACTTCATTCGGCGGGAAATCCGAGCTCTTTGTGTCGGTTGACATACTCGCGTTTCTTGTCCGGAATATACGGTGAAACGGAAGGAGGCCGAGAGGCGGCAGCCAAGAGGTTTCAACTTTTCTTGTAGCGAGAAATTCAGAAGACAGCTCCAAATATCTTCGCCGAGCAATATGATAGGGACACGACCTGTTCAAGAGGCTAGTGGACATCGGGAAGAGAAATACTCCGAGTTACCTATATTCTAAAATCCCATAGGATGAATCTGACGTCACGCATCGTGGGGCAGCGTGGGGCAAGCGCTTGGTGTAATTTCTCTCCCAATGGATTCTCGACGCGTGACAATGCAATGTTAGCTAGGCACAGTATCTACCTATCCTGACGGTACGCAACACTAATCATTTAAGGGCATCCGGTGTTTACGGCAGGTTCTTTGGGGCTCGCAACACGTGGAAGCGTAGAATAGTCCACGAGCCTACGGATAGGAAACTCAAAGCCCAACTGGGATTGCACCGAGATTTGACTTACGTTCCCTCAGAGAGGGTCTCGACTAGTCCACGGTAATCTTCTACCAATTTCCGGCAATCGACTCATTCAATTACACGTGCTTCGAAGGAATTGGAGCGTCCAGTAGCTTTAACGCCTGATCTAGATCTACATAGTGAGGAGCGCCGTAACGATTATGGGGGAAATGATCCGTATTTGCCGGCAAAAACGGAAGGACGATCATTCTGACGCCTTGATGTTTGTCCAACATGTCGAAGAGTCAGCGTGGAAGCCACATTTCATGGTATCGCTTTTTGCCAACGCACAAATCTTTTCATCCACGGAGATATCGAGCGCATAATAGACTCTTGCGCATACATTCGTTGTAGCATGTACCTATCTTACCTCAGGTTTCAGGCATATGCTCACTTGTATGACGCGTCCGGATCCAAGACCTGGAAACCTATGCAAATTAACTTTGGTGGGCATCATAGTTGTCAGGTGGATTAGTAGTCCGACTATTAGGATAAAGAGCAGGAGTATGCGACAGGCTTGAAGGAAGCCATGCTGTGTCTTTGCTTCGTGAAGTCGAATTTGGGGATGGAAGAGATGGCGGTAAAGCCGGCAGTTTCTTGTAAGGTCGAAAGTTATAGTCGTCCACATCCGCTCGAAGCGTCGTGATTGGAGCGTAATCTTCTTTGTGACCTTGTGGAGAAGGTGGGAGACCTGCTTGAACAAAGTCACGGATCTCCTCTGTGGCCTTTACATATTCAGCAGACCCCGCAGGCCTATTCCGGTATTCGTCTGCCGCATATTTATTTTCTCCGAGGGGGCTTCGTGCTGGTTCCGCGGAAGTATTGAGGGGCAGCGGTGTTTCCATGGTAAGATCGTTATTCGTGGATGCTGCATTTGCTGGTACCGATTTATGTCCCATGCCTGGGATTGGAGGTGCAGGCCGAGGGTTTTCGAAATTGCCCGGTGTTGTCTTCCGGAACGCCAGACTCTGAGATTTTACAGCATTTGTTTCGAGACGATCTGGTTTGGAAAGGGGTCCAACGGCGAAATTCTTAGGTGGACTTTTATTGGTGCCTGTCCACCCAGATGTTGCGAGGATTCTATGCCATTCCTTGGGCATACCCTAGATCTCTGTCAGTAGTGCTCAACTAATCAATGGTTCAATTCCCCGTATGCGTGGGAATACGTCGTGAAACATTCTGCTAACAGTCCACCAAGGCAGCTTCGGGAGATAGGGTATTTTAGCACGATACAAGCATAGGTAGAACCTGCGATAGGGCTACTCCTTTTTGTATTTGGCTCTGACCGATAGAAGAGGGTACATGTTTCTGCGCATTTTGAATGCATAGGCTTACCGTAAATACTCCCGATTCCGGATTGTGGTCAACGTGTGTCACATGGACCACATTCTCTGGTGGTGAGAGGACTGACACCATATTCTCTTGTGATGAGAGGGCTGTCCTCCTCCGTGCGAAACGGCCCCTCAGGCGCGGTCTCCCCGTTCCTGGCGTATCGTCATTTAATTGTGGCTCTGCTTCCGTCTTGGTAATGGCTGACCTAGCAGCTAATGCGGCTTCGGCTCCAGCGTCTCCAGAGGTGTACCACTCATTGTTATACAGATCTGCAGAGTAGACTGGAAATGCATAAACAGATATGTTAGAGACCTGACTAAGGCTCAGATTCGAGAAAACAGACAAAGCGGTACTGAAGAGGGCGGAGCTTGTAAGGGAAACTTGTGAATGCCGATATACAGCTTTTCGATACACGCGGGATGATTGTAGGTCTTCCTCAAAAGCAAATCCGATAGATCTTATGGTATTTAGGGAAAGCCGGTTCGCGAGAGATCTTGATGTCTTATTAGATTTTATTATCGAGACATCGTCGTGGTTGCGTCCGGAGATCATCGAGCCCTCCTTCTCGAGTCCTTTCAGGCGAGCTGCCAGATCTTCATTACTCTTCAGCAAGCTCTCAACAGAAATCTAGAGCTTCTGCATCGATGCCCGTGCTTCTTGCTGCGATTTGCTGCATCATATCAGCAATGTCTTCCTCATAGTCTACTCTTATACCTAAAAGCATCTCTAAACTTCGTCATATACAGCATAAATTATGTCGACCTTGGCTGCATTATAATGAAAATTGGCACCAGTAATGGCACGGCTGACAATTAGACGACGTTTGCCCTGACAAATAAAATAGAGAACGACATACCATTGCAAGATAGTGAGCATAAGAGTAAGCGATGACTTGTGATTTTGAAGCCTTTGAACAATGGCGACTAGCCCCGGCTCCTTCAAGGTCCATACGGCTCGGTCAAAGATTCCCAGATCAGCATTGGTATTAAGGCTATCAATCGCGGCTTCAAGCTCTGAGTAGGTTGCGACACATCCGCTAAACGTTGCTAAGACCCGTTCCAACAATATCAAATTGCTGCGTGCTGGGTTTGCGCTTGCTGTGCCCAGCACGTAAGCTTGCAATTGTCCCGACGCCGCAGTTACATCTGCAACTTCGCTGAGTACGGTCCGAGCAAGACTGGGCGCATCTTTGATCTTTGTGATGAGTCCATGGAGTACACTAGTAATTTTTCCGGCTGCTCCTAGCAGTCCGACCACAGAGGCGGCAACCGATAGGGGATCCATAAGAACTGCTTCCTAATCGAAGTAGGAGGGCCAGCTCCAATCGTGCATGTCCAAAAGACTCCGGCCCAGCACTCGAAATCGAGATTGAAATGAACGATCCAATGCAATTCTAATACTTTGCCTCATAAGCGCTCTTCACTAGCTTGTTGCACTGCCATGTTCCAGCCTTGCGGGTGCTGCAGCCGCAAGCCTTCCGGCAACTGCATATTCTATTTGATGAGCATTGCCTCGTTCAGCACACCCCATCACGAACCAAGCGTGATATTGAACCAGGATTTGTTGACCTGAATGTTTCGATAAATGATTTGACTGGCTCGATAACGGAGTTGTGACCGTGTGGAAAGCTATGGTCCTTAGCTAGTCGCTGCGACTCACCTTGGCAGCTGGCAGAGGTCTGTGCGGAAGATCCTATCGGATGTCATGAAATCGGAAACAGCTACGGCAGGCTGAAATTTTCATGCCTTCTTTTGCTATTCAAACACTCCTAGAGTCATGAAGAAAAGCCTGTTTCCCAAACTCTAGCATTGAATCCGACCCTTTGCTCGTTCGCTTGCCCATGCCTGAGCCGGATTCGCCTCAACAGTCAAAGCAACAGGGTACAAGCAGCAATAGCAAAGAGCGGGAAGGGATATATCACGCGAAGCCTGCGCTCTCTGAACAACTTATCGCTTCAAAAGACAAACCACATCGTCCCTGCTCGCATCTTTTGCTGTCCAGGAAATTGACACTGTGGCTGAGGTGCGGCACGGTGAACAACGGATTAAGATTCGCTTGAGAATATCGTCCAATACCTAATCAACCCCTCTCGAACCCATAAGCTTGTCAGCAATTCATGTCAGTACATTCCGTGCCTAGTCGACTCTTTCATCTGCCGTCACTGTCCACGAACGTGGTTTACAAAGCCTCCTCAAGACGCTTTTGCCCATCATGACCTGATATCAGAGACCTTTGGACGAGAGCAATGCCTGGGATCCAGCAGCAGCCAACGATTCCACAGTCGATTATGCTTCACCGCGACCCCTAGTGGAGTCAAGGCAATCGCGGCTCTTTTCCGATAGGTTTCTAAAACTGGCAATGCTGCGTGATGAATGAAGATTGTTTACACAGCGTTATTAGAGTCCGAAGATATTCGTTATTTGGCAAAATCAAGTCGTTGAAAGTCCCGGCCAGTCTTATCAAAGTCAGCAGATAACTCATTTCCCGATTCCAGTTAAGGCTTACCAAACGTTGTCCTCTCTGCATTTCTCTTCGTGACAACGGCTTCATCCCCCACCTCTATTATCTGCCGATCACTCGCAGGGCTCAGATATGCATACCTACCATATATCGGATTCCATTTGGCACCGGTATCCACTCTTCTATCTTTCATGAGCTTCTTCAGTATAGCTCCGGACTCTCCCGTGCCCGGTTTGCCTGTGTTATAGTCAACATTGATACTTGCGCATCTCGCGCAATTATGAAGTAGTTTGAAGTCCGCATCGCCCATCGAGATCTCGCCCCAAAAATCCTCTTCCCATTCCTCCTCAGCTCCTTCAACAATGATATTCGGCCGGAATTTGGTAATGTCCATTTCTTCCCCATCAGGCAGCCGCGCGGAAATGCTCCGTAGAGATGTCTTGGAGAGGACTAAATAAGGAGCGCAATCGGAGAAGGTCAGCTTCTCCTCTTCCAACCCGCCCAACCCAAAGGTGGGAAGATAACTAGCTATCGCCGACATCCAGGATTTATTTGACTGCCCGTTTGCAAGACCAGTAAAGAGCGGTCGGCGGCGGTTGTTCCCAAGGAAAACGAAAACAACGTCGAATCCAAACCACTTCGAGAACCATTTGTTGTAGTGAGTACCCATATTGTATGCTCTGGTGGGGCTAAAATGAAGATCAACATCCAGTATCTCAAGGCTACTAGCATCTGGGATCAGGGGCATCTCGATTGTCTCTTTCGGGCCATTATTTGGTTCCAGATGTGTTACGAAAAGCTTTCCAGAAGAATCTCTTTCGTTCGGGTATTCCAAATCTGTATGGAACAAGCACATTTCTGGAAAATGTGAGACCTGCATTTTTTTGTATTGGATGCCCGAGTCGCCATCTTCGATCTTGTATAGCATAAACCGTCGATCAAAGGGAAATCCTAGGCGTGTAACTTCGGATTGGGAGAGTGCGATACCGCGGAGAGATTTAATGGGATAAATGTAAATCTTGAAAAAAAAGGTTGGTGAGATCTTCCCTACATGATTCGAAGAGAACCCTGACTAGGATATGTGGATGCCTGCATCCCTGCTACATACCTCGCTGACCTTCATTGTTTTTCTTCAGTCCGAAATGGTAAAAGCCCTCAGAGGAGCATAAGTAAGGGAACAGAATAGGAATAAGATCAGAGATGTGTTTTGTAGAGGAGAAGCGATTATTTGACCATTGGAATTTCACGGTCTGACTCAATGGGCCTGTTCGCGGGAATCTATCATGCTTTATGCATTTCGGTTGGGGTAGGTCCTCTCTAGGGCGCACGGAGTTGAATAACCCCACATAGATTGACCCAAATCGGCGTATGTTACAGGCTAACGGGGTATCTACAGGCGAGACTTACTTAGTAAGCGTCGGATAATTCTGTCACGTCTCTGTCGGTTCGACAGGTTTTTGCCTTGTCCAATAGAATAGGTCAGAACTCTGACCACGTTCTTCATACGACTGGAGCTAAGAAAATGAGGTTGGATCAACAAGGGGTTCTCCGACTCGAGGTGGAGTTGCTGGGTCTAACGACTTGCTAATTGACCTAAGCAAGTTGGTGATGATCAGGTCGCTTCGAATCCCTTCGTCATTCCATCACTCGGTATTGCCAGTATTAAATTTTGTCCACTCGATCGCGAGACACCTCATTCTGGCATGGTGAAAAAGATTTCATTTTATTATTCGAGGGACACGTTTAAAGTTTCTTCTCTCACAATTTTCGGACTACCCTTTTGAGATGGTTTCACTGGTCATGCCCAATATCAAAGACCATTTAAGTTTCAACACTCAATTAAGCGAAATCGTCATGGATTTTACTCATCCAAAACTTTTCCATCATCACATGTGCAATTCAAATGAAGGCTCATTTCACTTACGCTTTGGACTCATCTAGTGTGACCTCTCGTGGACCGGCCGTGTCGCACAGTACCTGACCGTCGACGATGAATTTATTTAGCTTGAAAGCTGGGCTGGTTTCCCAGCTGCGCAGTATGAGTGATACTATAAATACGAACCTCATCCTCCAGACATACAGTCATAGCAGCATTGCATCATAACCAGCTCCAATTCAGACTACTCTCTCTTCTGACGGGTATAAGTAGGCCTCTCATTCTCCTCTCCCTGGAAGACATTTACTTGCAACCTCTCCTGGATTAGGAATATACTCAACACGCTGTACCCCAATCAGACCTTATTCTATTGACATCAATATGAAGACTGCCGCTCTCCTTCCTGTCGCCGCAACAGCCGTTGTGGTTGGCGCCGGAGTCATTGACACTGCTGAAGCTATTTCTAACGCTACAACTTTGGCGCATCCTAGCAATTCTACTGTCGCTCCAAAATTGACAGACCCTGACGCTTCTACCGTCCCCGGGAACGAGATCAGCTCCGAGTTCACCACTGATGGTACCGTCAAAGCCATTACCTTTGGGACTCACGACCCAGGTCCTGATCCTTCAGTGTGGACCAACGGCTATCCTCAAGAACACACGACCATCACAGCGACCGACAATGGCGATCAAATGATCACAGGATCAACTCAATTATCCACGACCTTCACTGTGGTCAGATCGCAGTATTCCGATACCTTCACGGAACCCATCGTTGATGGCTCGGCTGGAGGACAGTTCATGACGGCTGCAGGCAGCCCACCCTCAACTGTGCCTCCAGATCCGCTCGAGAGTGGAACCTTGACAGCATAATGCAACCGGCCTCGAGGTTTCTGCTAATCGAGCGAGGGCTGCGGAATTGGCGGAAGGGCTGTCGCCTCTGTACTAGGTATCAAATTTCTGGCTATGTACGGAGTAGCTTCTTTTTATTATCAATAGCTTCAGAGGCGGCAACGTGTGTGTTGATCTAAGCATATGCATAATCTGTATTCCTACAATCATTACAAATATCAACATCAATGGGGCATAATCAAAGGCCCAATAGACTCCGTCTTGCTGCGCAAAATTTTGAGCTTACCTAATATTATGTGAGACGTGTGGGACTGATTTCTTTGCCAGAGGCTGCAGGTAGGGGCTCACTGGGCTGCAGGTGGTGGCTGGCGGCCGTTGAATTTCTGACCGCCTTTCAAGCAATTTGTCCGTGCGGCTTTGCTGGGCTGTGGTGGACAGAAACTCAAAACGTCCACCAAGGTTCTCCGAGTCCTCTGCACTTCAAGCCCTCAGCTGCTCGCACACTCTCAATTCCTCCTGTGGTGACTTTCACTATTCACTACAGGCTCAACGTGTGCGCTTCTGCCAAGTGACCTGTCTATTGCCTTTTCCGTGCTCCGCTTGCGCGTCCTCGAACATAAAGGAAGTCCCACCAAGACGTGTGAGCCTCTGAAAGCACCGCCTATCAGCCTCTCCTGTGGCAAGCCAACTGCTCTGTGTCACTCCGTGACTTTCACTAGTCATGGCTGAACCAACGCAGTTAGCCTGTAAGTCGTTCCTTCGTCGCAGCCTTCCGGACGTACTAATGCGCGTCCTTTTCAGACAGGACCCTCAAAGGCATTGGCATTCTCAATGCAGCTCCTGTGTATGAGGAACTTCCCGGATTCCAAAGGCAAGTTACTCACTCGCAATCTGCACCGCACGCACCTTCCTACATCACATTCTCGTAGTCGGACACCCAGCTAACAGACTATCCGAACAAAAGACCAGAAGGCAATCTTCGCTGCTGTGTCTACTCTCCAGATGGTCGATTCTTTGCCTGGGCATCTCCTGAACAGTAGGTTTCTGCCACAATTTTGACCCACGTCCTCCAAGTTGACCCATGTGCCCTCAGAGTTACAGTCGTTGATGCTTCGATCGGCCACGCCGTAACCAATCTGCCTGCTGAAAACGTGTACGAACTCGGATTCTCTCCGCTCGGAACGTTCATTATCACCTGGCAGCGACCGAGCAAGGACAATGAGGGCAATGCTGTCAAGAATCTCAAAGTTTGGCGGACCATCGACGACAATGCCGGCGCCGAGGGGCAGCGCAGTGTGGTTGGACAATTCGTGCAAAAGTCCCAAACCGGTTGGAACTTGCAGTATACCTCTGATGAGCAGTATTGCGCCCGATGCGTGACCAATGAAGTTCAATTCTACGAGAGCGCGGACTTGGGGACTGTTTGGAATAAACTACGCGTTGAGGGGGTCACCGACTTTGCGGTTGCGCCGGGCAGAGACCATTCCGTCGCCGTCTTTGTTCCAGAGCGAAAGGTGGGACGCGATTTTCAACACCCAATTACCAACCTTGTTGCACATTGTTAACTCGACTCTTCTAGGGCCAACCTGCCGTGGTCAAAGTCTACAAGGTCCCTCATTTCGATACAGTCCTTTCCCAGAAGACGTTTTTCAAAGGGGACAAGGTCCAATTCAAGTGGAATGACCTTGGTACCAGCGTTATCGTTCTCGCTCAGACTGATGTTGACAAATCCAACAAGTCGTATTATGGCGAGACTAATATGTACATTCTAAGCGCTAGTGGAGGCTTCGATTCTCGTATTCATCTTGGTGCGCAATCGCGTTCCCAACTCAAAAGAGGTACCAACTAATTTTTTCTAGATAAAGAGGGTCCAATTCACGATGTCGCCTGGTCTCCGAGTTCAAAGGAGTTTGGCGTTGTGTATGGGTACATGCCAGCAAAGACAACCATTTTCAATGCCAAGGCTGTTGCCACTCACAACTTCAATCTAGGGCCGAGGAATACCATCATTTTTTCTCCTCACGGACGATTCGTACTTGTCGCTGGTTTCGGAAATTTAGCTGGACAGATGGATATTTACGACCTCGAGAAAGATTACGAAAAAGTTTGCACGATCGAAGCTAGTAATGCAAGCGTTTGCGAATGGAGCCCCGATGGAAAACACATCCTCACTGCAACTACCAGTCCGCGACTTCGCGTGGACAACGGGGTTCGAGTTTGGCATGTCGGTGGTGGCATCATGTACAATGAGGATATGACAGAACTCTACCACGTATGCTGGCGGCCACAATCACCCATGAAACATCCTCTGGAAAACCCTCTTCAACCCGTGCCAACGCCCCATGCGTCTGCCCTTGATTATCTCGGTAGAGTCAAGACCCCATCCAAGCCAGCTGGCGCGTACCGACCTCCGGGTGCCAGAGGAACAACGACGCCACTGCATTTTAAGCGCGAAGACGAAGGAGGCGCTGCTTTCGTGAACAATGGGATTTCTTCTACGAGTGGCGGTATCAATGGATTTGGTAAGCCGCGCAGACGCGAGGTTCCGGGAGCGGAGGCTGCAGAACCAAATCTTCCGCCAGGCGCTTCAGCGGAAGGTGGTGTGAGCTTAGCTGGTACCGGTGAGGGTAAAGACGAGGCGAACCTGAGCAAAGCAGCTTTGAAGAACAAGAAGAAGCGAGAGGCGAAGAAAGCCAAAGAGGCCGAGCAGAAAGCGACCACGCTTGCAACAGGAGATGGCGAAGGTGTGAATGGCACGGGCTACTACCGCAGCCCAGGACGAAGTCCCGAACGAGGCCACAGTCGAAGCAGATCACATGGGGAGAATTACCAAAGTAGGAACCAGAGTCAGAGGCGAGGCCAGTCGCAGGGTCCTGATGGCCAACGAAGGGATCAGAGCAGAAAGCGAAATCAATCTCAAAGACGCGATCAGTCCAGAAGAAGGGATGACAGTCGCGCACGAGGACCGAGGATAAACACGAGAAATGCAAATCAGAGCAGTTCCGATGGAAACAGCGGACCCACAAATTCCAAGCCGGTTCAGGGAAGCAAGCCTGCACCAGGTCCTTCAGTCCCACCAGCAGCTCCTGATCTTACTGTGACAAGTCCTGGGGGTGGAAGTCCGGAAGAGAAGAGGAGGCGAGCGCTGTTGAAGAAGCTGCGCGCGATAGACGACCTCAAGATGCGCGTTGCTTCAAGCGAGAAGTTGGAAAATACGCAGCTGCAGAAGATTGAGACGGAGGACTCGGTGCGGAAAGAATTGGCAAAATTGGGGTTCCAGGAATGATTTATGACATGTAACTGCATTGGACCTACGACAAGGCGGAAAACTTTCTAGATACAAGGGACTAGACACGGCCATGGCTAAGTTATGGATGGGACATTCTCCGTATGCTGCATTTCACGGGCGTCATGGTGCTAATGACGCCTTTGAAAATATTGTAGAAGACCCCTGAGAGTTACTCGAGGACGAGCCTTGCTTGAAGGACGTCTTGAATGACTCTAGAATAATACGATGAGTTGAATACGATGGGCTCCTCGAAGGCTCCATTCATCACTTTTCCGAATGTGCAAAATACAAGATCTGAATTCACGAATAGTAAGACTCTATGTGAGATAATGTATACTTGCATCTTGTGAACATGAATAAATTGAAATCTGTACTGCTAAAGCCGAAATTTCTGGCCTCTGATTGGCCAACTCTTCTGCAATTTTTCCCCACGCAGATTCGAAAATCATCACCTTCAAGGCCGCATTTCGCCGCCCGAGATTCGCTTCTCTCCCTGAAGCATCCCACAGCAATGGGTCAACCCTTTGACTTCGCGCCTGAAAGGCCGGAGCACATCGATACTATTCTCAACGGCCTCGACCGGTACAATCCCGAAACGACGAGCGTCTTCCAAGACTATGTCGCTTCCCAGTGCGAGAACCAGACGTACGATTGCTATGCAAACTTGGCGCTCTTGAAGCTGTGAGTCGACTTTGTCTCTCGCATGGCGAGTCATCCGTTGTCTAAGAAGAGGATTCTTCATTCTGATGATTAAATCTACCACACGTTTCCTATTACCTGAGGGCCTCGGAGCCTGAATCACTCCACCCCATTGAAGCGACATCTATTAGCTCTATCTGACATCTCCAAACCCCAAACTCCGCCACCTATTCCCACTTCTTAACCCCAAGACCCGAACAACTCACTAACCCATCTGTCCTCTCCTCCTCTCCAGCTACCAATTCAACCCGCACCTCACCCGCGACGAAACCATCACCAACATCCTCGTCAAATCCCTCACCGTCTTCCCCTCCCCCGACTTCTCCCTCGCCCTCTCCCTGCTCCCCCCCCACATCCTCTCCCCCCCTCTCCTCCTCCCTCCCCACCTCGCACGCGAACCCAGCCGTCGGCGACGCACCCCTCGGCGAAGCCGTCCAGCAGCTCGCGGTCCTGCACGCGCACCTCTGCGGCGCCCGGTACGACGCCTTCTGGGCCACGCTCGACGGCGACGACCTGTACGCCGACCTGGTCGCCGACGTGAACCACTTCGAGGAGCTGATGCGGGTCCGGATCGCGGCGGTCGTGAGTCAGGCGGTGCGGGAGGTGAGTCGGGGGACGTTGGAGGGGTGGTTGAATTTGAGGGGGGGTGGGTTCGAGCATTTTGTGGGGGAGGTGTGTGGGTGGAAGGTGGAGGGGGGGGTGGTCAAGGTGCCGTTGAATAAGGAGAATGAAGCGAAGGGGACGGTGGTGAGGGAGAATGTGAAGTTTGATCGTGAGTATTGTCCTGGAAGAAGAGGGGAGAGAGGTGGTGATGCTGATTTGGTGGTGATGCAGAATTCACGAGGGTTGTACGGAGGGCATACGAGCAGCCTGTATGAAGGCGGCCGTATGAAACAGGCGGGATGTCTGGGTCTCATGGGACTGGAATGCATAGGTATCTATCATGCGCGGCGTTGGGAAGTGGAACATGTCAAAAAGGGGCTTTACAAAGAAATTCGAGCACTATATAAGCTTGACGGATCAAATCGCCCGTTTAATATCATCCCTTCCTTCCAACCTCATCCACAACCTCATCCCTCTCATCGTCGCCCCTTTTCAACCACCTCCTCCCACTGCACCCCAACCCACTCCTCCACCCACCCCACCTCCCCCTCCTCCCTCTTCGTCCCCCTCGGCACACAATCCTTCGCACAAACCCCTAAAATCACCGTCCCCCAATCCATGCCCTCCAACCCCGTCTCCTCGGACTCCAACTCCGCAATCGCCTGCGGCGTCAACTGCATCTCGAACACCCGCTCCCCACCACAGCTCCCACACCTCGGCATCCCCGAACCCCCGACCGTACCACCAATACTACTCTGCACCTTCGCATCCGCAGCTCCCACGCCCTGCACCTGATACGGCGCGAGCGCTTGGCCCACGGCATCGGTCTTGCTGTACAGCAGCGGCTGCCCGCGGAACTCGTACCGCAGGACCTGGTCCGGGTTCTGCGCGAGGCGGTCCGCGAATTTCTGGAAGGTCTTGTCGAGGGCGGATTCGAAGGCTTCTTTGTCTTCTTTGCCGCTGCTGCCGCCGGCGGTGCTGGATTCGGGAATGTCGAAGTCGGTGTCGATGCGAGCGGAAGCCGGGATGGATGAGGTGGTGGGGGAGAGGGTTTCGTAGTCGGCGTCGAGGAGGTAGGTGGGGTAGGGGGTGGGGAAGGAGGATTGGGGTGGCCATGGTGGGGGAGGTTCGGTGGGTTGAGGGGGTTGAGAGGGTGGGGGGGAAGAGATGCGTGCTTTGGAGGCAAAGGTTTCGGAGAGGTTGGTGGCAGTGGCAGTTGTGGTTGTGGTTTGAGCTGTAGAAGTCGGAGGTTGAGGGGACCTAGCAGCGAGTGAGCTGCCGGAGAAAGGGTTGGCAGGTGTCGCCGTGGAAGCGCTGGAGAATGGATTTGATGCTGGAGGAGACGTAGAAGTCGAAAAGGGGTTTTTGGATGTGTTTGGAGGGTTCGTTGAGCTTCCGCCGAAAATTGCATTTCCGAGAGATGGCTTTGGTGCTACCTCGATTTCGGCCGGTGCGTTCGATGGTTTTGATCTTTCCTCTTCTACAATTCCTTGTCCGGGAGATATTCTTGTTCCTCTAAATGCTCTGAGAGATCCTGCTTTTCTTCTACACTGCCTCTGTCTGCATGCCTGAATGTACAGCCTTCTCTCATGTCCCGGAAAATGGTCGAGCATGTCGCCATTGAGCTGTACCAACAGCGACATGTTTTTGTTGCAGACTTTGCAGTTTGCTAGTGAGGCAGGCGGTGGGTATTTTTCGTCCAGCCATGTCTGACCACCTCTTAGCAATTATTCCTCTCGAAATGTGTCCCCAGTGGATGCAGACGTACTGGATAGCCACCGAGTTGGCTGATATTGTCATCTGTGGGAGTCTTGGAGGCATAGCCAAGCAGCACATTGGTCTCGGTGTACCCGCTCTCGTCTGCGCCAGACGAGTCACTGTCGTTTGGATCCATGATTTTGGATCGGGCAAATCGCAGTGACTCCGTCTCTTTGCTACCTTAGTGATATTTACAAAATTCGATATCGATAACCGTCACCCTGTCGATGCGGGGCACACAAGTACGTCATTCTGTAAACATTCCACCGACTCTCTCGGCATACCACATACAAACGGGCACTAACTGCGCCCACACAAATACGATCTGGATAGAGATATACTACTTTACCTTAGACTGGACCCATTGTAGATACCAATGCCGGGCTTTAAACCTCCAATTCCTTGTTGTCATTGAGATCTCTCCATGGGGAGGAAAAACCAGAAGCTTCCGTATTAGGAAATTGTGCACAGACCATTGTCTAAGCGGTCTTTGGTCAGGACAGAGAAAGTTCCGGTCCTTCTTTCTGACCGCAGCAGATGCAATGCCTTCTCCCCTTCTTCTCATTGCAATTGAAACGCCGTCATGGTTATAAAACGGCAAGTTATATTTCTGTATCAGAAACCTAACAGAGGCCGGACTGCTTGAGTAGAGCCGTTAAGTGCTCAAGTACAAAACCTCGTTGTCATCTCCCAAATTTCTCCTTTCAACCAATAGAAAACTCGATTAATGCTGCTCATTCAGAGATAAAGCTCATATGAAAAGCATGAACCAAAAAAAAGTTGCTTTCGAGCCGCCAAATACCTCAACGTACTCCCCAATTTTTCCCTCAAGACCCCTTCAGCATTAATTTCAGATACAAGAATACTCTCATCAAAACAAATTCATCAGGCCGCCCTTCAGCCCTCAACCATTACCCTCTTCCAGTGGAAGCGCAGACTACAGCGGCCTTGCATCATGTCTACTCTCAGCTCTCTCCTATTCTTCTTACTGCCCTGGCCCCCACTGTCCGCCTAACGTGTCCCGCCACCCACCAGTCTCTGCAACTCTACATCTCCTTCTCCGCCTGCTGACGACCCTCCCGCTCCATAGCCGTCGAGCGTCGAGGGCGGTCTCGGCGTCGTGCTGCCAGAAACACTCCGATCGCTGACTTTCATTTCGGGCGTCGGCGGATCTGGTATTATCTCCACAATACCTATCAGTTGCCCCCAAATCAGCAAATCGCGAACTAAAAAAAAAAAAAAAAAAGGGAGGCTTTCTTTTCCCGCTGCCTAGAGAAGAGGGATGATGGGTGACGGGGAGGAGAGCTCCTTACCGTGTCTTGGACTGCAAGGGTCGTGTTGACGGAGATAGAAGTAGTAGATGGCGAAGAAGGCAGCACTGAGAACGAGAGCGCCGAGCACGGTTCCGAGGATGATGCCGACGATGCCGCCCGTGGAAAGAGTGTTCGGAGAAGAGACTGGGGGACTCGTACCCGGGGCGACATTGTCGGGGGGAGACTCACCGGGGAGGGCATCTGGAGTCGCGGAGACGACAGTGAGAGAAAGAGAGAGGAACGAGGGGACGAGGATCTGTAGCATTGTTTTGTTTTGGCACGAATTATCGAATCTCTGCGGAGTAGGCTCTGGGCGCGCAGAGCTTGGGCTATATAAATTTTCTGAAACCTGTGCCGCCATGAGTTTCCTTCAGCTCTACTGCTGGGCCCACCAGCTACATGCATTGCCACTCCACTTGAACTTTCTGATTGAACCTGAGCAGATGGCTGTATCGAGATCTGCACATTTCATGGAGCCTACCTAACTATTGGCCACTAAGACTGGAGTGGGCGTCTAGGGGGTGTAGAAAAGGTCCTCTCGTTGACAGTTTCCTACCCATCTTCCTGGAGGCATTTGTGATGCCACAGAAAACGAGTATTTTCCGGACGACCCATCGGACGCGCCGACAATAAATCGCATTCTCTAAAGGATTCGTAGACGCGTAGAATTGCCTAAGGTATTGACGAACTCCTGGCTACTCTGACTACTTCGCAAGGTACATGCAGAAGCGCTAAGGAACTCGCAATGTCTCGTGATAGGTCTCTCTTCGTTCCATTGGCCTAGCGTTTACGTAACTGGTTGTGACTATGAGGAAGCCCAATGTAGTCAAATACCTCACCAGGAATTCTTTTCGTCAGTTGCTAGATTGATACACTAACACAATTATAAGAGTGTGTGGTGCGGTCGGCGCGTCCGAACCTAGGAGGCCCCGAGGGAGGATGGGCGCGCCTCCCGCCACCGTCTTCCGCCCTAAGTAGAAACGCCATTCTCCCGACCGTGGTATCGCATCTCGTCCCTCCCCCGCTTAAGGCAAATACACCCCTCCCGCTAGCACCATGTTCATCCGCGTAAACTCGACCTTGTACACCGGGCTCTTCTTAGTCGGAAAGGCACTGATCTGATCTGACGAGACGACGACATCCTTCCCCTTCGCTTTCTTCTGGCCCGGCGCCGTCTGTGCCGTCGCATCGACTTTACCGGCGCCCGTAGCATCGGCGTTCGCCTTGCCTCCTGCGGCGCCCGCCCCGGCTTGGCTGTTGACCGAGTCCGGTGTTTGCAAGAGCACGTCCCAGACCCGGACCGTGTTGTCTGCACCGCCAGAGACGAGCACGCTGCTTTCGACGCTCCAACTCAGGCTCCAGACGCCCCCTTTGCCATGACCCCGCATGCGCTTGACGCGGCGGCCGGTTGCCAGGTCCCAGAGGATGATCGATCCGGATTCGTCTGCAGATGCAACAGTCTTACCGTTGGGTGCGACAGAAACCGCCGTGACGCATGCAGTGTGGCCGGTGAATAAGCGTACTGCGCTACCACGCGAAACATCCCACATTCTGACTGTCCTATCGCTAGACCCTGTGACGACGTAGGCTCCGTTGGGATGCCATGCGACGCAATCCACGTCGTTATCGTGTCCAGCGAAGATCCTCAGCGGAGCGATGTGGTCGGTTGCCCATAGACGTGCAGTGCGGTCGTGACTACCAGAGACGAAATAGTACCCGAATGGTCCCCAGCTGAGATCCCAGACGGGCGCATCGTGGCCTTTGTATGCAACAAGACAGGTCCAGGTGTCAAGCGACCACAAACGAATGGATTTGTCGCCAGAGCAGGAAAGGAGGACTCGTGGAGCTGTCGCAGTGGTTGCAGTGCTTGGAGCAGCAGGGTCAGGGTCCGCGGTCGAAGGCCCAAAAGAAAGGGCATAGACTGGTGCGGAGTGGCCAATGAGACGCAGTGAGGAGGATGGTTGTGGGTTCGCGTTCGTAGCTGTAGGCGCCGAAGGAAGAGGTGAGCCGTCGATAGTCCAGACGCGGATGTAGGATTCCGAGGTACCAGCTGCAACGAGCTTGAGGTCACCAGAAAACTCGATGCAGTTGATGCTGTGAGAGGTTGAGTCAATCGGCATCCCAAAAGCTAGAGTAAACAAAAGCTTACCTGTCAAAGGTGTTGTGGAATGTATGCATCACAACACTAACGCCAGGACCAACGCCACCAGTGCGTCCTGGAATCGGGAACCTATCTCGATTTTCCTTGATTTTCTGTACTTCCATTGTAACGTCGCGTTGTGTTGAAGGAGGAAGGGGAACAGCGTCGCGGTTCGGTGTGTCCTCATCGGGTTCTCGCTTAATGGTCTTCTCCAATTCCTCGACCAATGTGTTACGCCCTGCAGCCGGGGGATTCTTGGCATCTTCCTTTTCCAAGTCTGCGCGAATATCTTCCATGAGCTCGTTCTCCCGTTGGGGTTGTCCAAGCTGCACTTTTGTCAAAACTTCGGGTGCATTCAAAGAAGTATTTGCTGAACCAGGATAGTGTCCAGGGATACCTTCGTCTTCTGTCGGCATTTCCTGGTCGGTACTCCCTCGAGCCATCATGGCTGATAGACTATAGTCACTTGATGCTTTGGCCCGGTCGATCGTCAAGATATTCATATGACTTTGCATGATATTCATGATGATCGTTCCTCCTTCGTCGTTGTGGCTCTCTAGAAACTGCAACAAGCTATGAAATGCCATCATCGTGATCGATAGCCTATATTTGTTACCCCGGTAAAGTTTGGCGACCTCGCTCGCCTTGATATGCTCCGGAATTGTGATTTTCGAAAGAGCACGGATGTCATCGCTATGCTCTCGAGTAAACATGTCTTTGTGAATCTCGAAAAATCTTTCGGCATCTTTGGGGTAAAAGTCGGAGACGAGGTCCAGGAACGAGTATACAAAGAAGGGCCATAAGAAGCGCTTGAGTTCGCCCTTGTATACTTCGAGATTGTCGTCCAGAATCCATCCCTTGATTAGGTCTGATGAACATGTTTAGTAAACTTCTAGTTCACGAAGGTTTGATGGCCTACTGTAGGAGCGAAAGTACTTATTGCCACCTTCCTCATCTAACCTCGTGTATACAGGCCGTCCTTCGGGGTCTTGGTGGGCCGACTCGCGACGAAGCATAGCCTCGGTCTTAGCATACCCTTTTTTGTTCAGATATTCAAGCACCTGCATGATAGAGAGGTGTCAGCAATAGTCTGCGTGGACTATAAAGTGTGTGATTTGATTTTGATGGCTGGCATCGATTTCTTATAGAGAACAATCCTTCGCCGCATAAGAGAAATTTTACAAATGGGCAACAATGCTACTGTATCATGGTTCTAGTCACAGACAGGCTTAGTGATCTCCCGGTTTCCTGCCTCGTGAGTCAAGGACGGTTCTGTTAATGCGTGGATGAAGGCCTTCAATTCCGAGTGAGCATCAGATTGGCGAGGGCTTGGATCAGCAGATGACCGGGAGCCACCGGGGGTGGGGAGATTGTCCGCGCCGGCTGTTGACTGGAGTCTGAGGCCTGTTTTCGGGAGGAGGAGTCGCGGATCCACGAAAAGGGAGGACAGTCGGGGGAGAGAAAGGCAATGCTACTTGTTCACGCTTGGTGTCACGGTTCCGTATGGGAAGCTCAAGAACAAAATCGCGTGGATTGTGAATGTCCCCATGTTCATATGACGCTGGATACATCTTGCTTAGACCCTTATATGGAGACAAGTACTTTTCTTCTAATCATCAGCGCTAGACAAATCAAGGTTTGAAAAGAAATAGCTTACTCGCTGACTGAGTCAAAGGCGTTAGCCTAGCTTGGCGCACAGATTCCTGCAGACACGACAGACTTTCCATTCGAATCGGACTGATTGAGAGCACGCAGTAATAGAATTCTGACGCGCTTGGAGTCGTTACATGGCTTGCCCCTAGGAATTCTTGGGTTTTCACAACTGCGTGTTGACTCCAGCGATGGCACTGGGATCCTGCCACAGATCGTGGTTCCTTATCCGGAGTCGCCATATTCGTTGATCCAGATCAAACAGACCAGATGCGCAACTTTACGTACGGCTGGGCCAGACGAATGGATCCTTGGTATGTTGATGTGGGACAGATTTCTCACAATACAGGATGACAGGAGAAAAAATGAAAGTGTTGGCGGAGGTTGTGTATAAATACTGGATATTGAAAGGCAAGTACGACTTACTATTTGATTCAGATTTGGCTGTGTCCCTGTGCCAACCCCAGTTCCTGGGCCTTGACTTCCTTGAGGCGGCATCGCGGGCGCTCCAGTGATACCAACGCCCTGAGAGCCCGAGAGCGGCCCACCCGGCGTTTGCGCCGGGCCCGACATGACCAAAAACCTTAGATATAAGGTACAAGACGCAACACTTTCGTGCGTGCAGGTGATAAAATTAGGTTGTGTTGAAGGTGAGGCTGAGGCTGCAGATGTCGAGTGGCGCTAGATTTGAGCGCGGATGGACCCGCAGAGCCTCGGAAATCCAGCAGGGAAGGTGCACCCTGATGTGACCACTACTAATCTATCTCTACTGGGTACACTGTCCGTGAGCTGTATTACGTAGCTCATCATTCAACTTACGGCAACCTCATTGCGCCCTTCGAGGGTGTCCTTCAACCATTCCCGGCTTTCACCATGACCGATCCAACGCCATCTCAATTCACCCGCTTCGACCGCATCCGCGACCTCTCCTCCATCAACGCCGACATCCCCCGCCTCCTCCAAGCCGCCGGCCTCGCCGTCTCCTCCCTCACCAACCGCCCCCTCCCACCTCAAGCCACGACCACCTCCACCACCACGCAAGACTCCTCCTCCTCCCCCGCCTCTTCTCCCTCCAGCAACCCTCCCCCTCCTCCTCCGCAGAACGACCTCCCCAAACACATCCTCAACGCCTTCGACGAACCCATCGGCACCCCCTCCCCCTCCGACCCCGCCGCCCTCACCGCACACAAAGCCGCCTTCCGCGACGCCTCAGCCGCCTACTACACGCTGCTGCAGTCCATCAGCGCGCGCTTGCGGCGGCAGGTCTACGCGCTCGAAGAAGCGGGGCTGGTTGCCGAGACGGCGGATAAGTTTGCCGTGGGCGCAGACAATAGCAGTAGTAGCAACACCAACACCAACACCACGACGAGTGCTGGTGCTGCTGCTGGTGCTGCTGCGCCGGCGGGGGTGCGGGTACCTGGACAGGGGCAGGGGCAGGGGCAGCAGGATGGGAAGCCGGCGGCGAGGATTAGTGCGGGGATTGTGGGGCAGCAGCAGGAGGTGGAGAAGGAGGCGCCGGTGACGAATGGGGGACTGGGGAATTTGGATGTGGGGTGGTTGAATAGTCGTGGGGAAGGGGTGGAGAGGGGGAAGGAAAGGGAGTTGGTGGAGGAGGCGAAGGAGCTATTGGAGGGGATTGTGGAGAGGAGGGATGGGATGGAGGGGGTAGAACAAAGTTGAAGGCTCGCGCTTTTGTCTCGTGAGGCCTGTGGAGGGCTGCCTACTTCTCAGGTGGCTCCTGTGTCCTCTTGGATCGTTAATTTTGAGCCTCGATAAAAATGAGCGAAGGCCTCAATTTTTATAAATTTACTGGCAGAAACGTTATTTCAAAGTTTCAGTACTGGGCGAGTCTGATGAGAGCAGTATATATCCGATTTAGAAGTCTACTTTAGTCCGATTCTGATTTTTATTGAGAGTCCTCCTGCGAGCGCATATCCAGCAGCTGGAGACCCTGTATCACTACGGGACGAGATCATCGAATTTTAATAAATTATATGGCATCAACTTCTTACAGGCCAAGATCGGTACCTTTGTAGTGGACTTTCTGCTTCAATTGTCTCTGCGGTCTGCTGGGGTTGAACAGGCTCGGGCTCGGACGTATTCCCTTCCCTTTCCTCCTCCTGGCTCCACGATTCACGGTCTGTATCCTGAATGTTCTGCTCACCCCCAGTTTCCATTTCAGGAAAACTATAGCGCGCCTCACGAGGTACAGTACTTTCAAAATCATCTTGCGCTGCTTCCCGCTTACCTTTGGGTTGCGACGAGGCCCCTAAGTCATTGCGATGGGACTCTGGAGGGAAAGGAGACTTGGACGAAATCTCTTCCTCGGGCTTCCTGTAATACGTCCATCTGAAATTGGCTCCGCGCCTTTTCACATCTTGAAATGATTTTTGATTTGTTTGCGACAGTTTTCGTGATGCGTTTTTCATGGCACGTTGGAAGAGATCATCGTTCGGAACGTCCATCTCGTACAGCTAATAGGTATTAACTTCTGCTCTGGAATGCTTCGGACATGCGCAACTCAAACCTACCTCGCCACGCAAGTCATTCACTGATACCAGCTGGTCCGATCCATCCAATGTAACTTGCAAGTCGGCAGTTGGCGGAAAGGGTCTGCTGGGTCGTCGATAATATCCATCAGTATACGTCAGCCCAAGCCTTTGAAGGTCCTGCGAGTGGTCCCACACACGTCGGACTTTGGCAACAATTATAACGTGATCGGCAACGTCGATGCTTTTTTCTGGAATGGGTTCACACGCGAGATACTTCATTACTCCACGTGCTGTGATTACAGGGGCGGCCTCGATGGTGGTCGAAAGTGCGCCATGCCCAGTCTCAGGCCCGAGTTCCACCTTCGCGCCGACATCTTTGATTTTTTGGAATCCGGCTTGCGCGTCTCCACGAGCAAATGCGTTGGCGATAAACGCGCCTTCCTCGGTGGAAGCGAGCAACGTGGTGATGAAGAACCTTTGGGACATGATGGCGTCTAATGTACGTGAGGGCTTCTTGACATTGAAGGATATGATAGGATCCGGATTGAGGCTCACGGTAGTCATGGACGATACGGTCATGGCACAAGAGTCACTCGTATTGTACTGTACTTTGGTCGACGAATCCGGTTTGGCTGCAGTGACCAGGACGACGGAATGTGGCATCAGGCGCATAAGCTGCCTCATCTGCTCTGGAAGATTCGATGGAGCCTTTTGATGATCTTCCTTTGGCTCTTCTCCATTTTGGTCTCGTTCTTCAACCCGGCGTTGCCGCTTCTCCTGTATTTGCCCCGAAAGATTCGATGGAGCTTGTTGATGATTTTCCTTGACCTCTTCTCTTCCCTCTTGGTCTCGTTCTTCAAACCGACGTCGACGCTTCTCCTGTGCCAGCACCTTCCTCCGTTCCCGCCATTTCGTGTATTTAGTAAGATAAAGGTATGACCGATTCATCACGTCCATCTTGATCCATTGCGCAGTCCTCTCAGGACCCTTCACTTTGACTTTATAGTCACCTTGAACTGGGTCCTTCTCAGCCGTCACTGAACACGATTCTGTCCGTCGGTATTTGCCTGCATATAGAGCTAATCGACCGAGCCCTCCTCTGAAGGCAGTCGGGGCCATTCGAAATTCCAACTCGAACGGCTGTTCGACGTGCACTAAATCCCGGTAAGACTCAGTTGGCGTCTTTAAATACTCTGTGGTAAGGTTGCGTTCTGCGGCTTCGCTTCCGTCATCCCAGCCACTCAAGGCAATGAATGCTTCAGCATGGTGAGCACCTTTAGCAAATCTGATCTGGGATCCATATTCTTTCTCGATTGCCTTCAAACGTTCAGGTCGAACTCTCGTCCAGTAATCCATGAAGTCCGGGTCTACTTTGACAATGCAATGTTTCTTGCCCCTGAAGGCGAGTTTCTCGTCAAAGCTCACTGTTTCCGAGGATATTGGCTCAAGTAGTGAAGTGGCGCCCATATGATAAAGTTGCTCGAACAGCTGGTAGCTCAAGAAGTCTGCGAAGTGCATGAGCGGGAACTGAGCGGATACTTCTGGCGGCAATTCAAAGTCTGGAGACATTGTATCAACTTCAGGATCCTTCGCTGGCACTGTCTCGTTCTCAGAATTTCTGCTGACTGCTTCTGTCGCATAACCGCGTCCTCTGTGGTTGTATCGCCCGCCAAGCTGTATGCCCTGCGATGATAACCCCCTGTTGTATTGACAATCTCTCGACAATGCATTGAAATTGACATTGTGCCAGTGGCGATTTGAAGCTGTAACTAGTCAGAAAAGATTGCGAGGAAGTGTCCATAGTGGGAAATACATAAGACGGTCCACTGATAAAACACGTTATAAAATCTTCGCGCAGCGAGTGAAGATGACAATCGAGCTCGGATGAGCTGCATGGCAGCAGGCGGAGGTTTCCCCTTTCCAACAGCAGCTCCGTAAAGATCTAGAAAGAGGATCTAGACTACAGTAGGGAGTAGATAGGCCATAACGCCGTGCAGAGGTTAAGAAAAGCAAAGCTCGGAAAATCTCCGCAAAAGAGCTCTCACCCACGACCCACGTCAACACTACTCCATCCACAAAGCTACAGCATCAAACAAAAAAAATATTGTCCGCATGGCCATCTCGATTTCACTTAAACGGCCGAATGCCTTACCAGGCTCATGCCAATGCGTCCGATCCACCCAAGTCCGCCATGCAACACTGCTCCGACGGCCCAAACGACCCTACACTTTCACGCAATTGATAACGCTTTCCGACGGCTCGACTTTTCTACATCGTACTACATCGCCGGTTTCTGTTTACAAAAGCACAAAAGATATAAGAAATTCCGCGCTATGGCACCCGAGTTCTCAGAAGCTATTGAACGTAGAAGAGGACGAGGCGGGACGGTTACGGGCGTTCCGGCAGCGTTTTGGACGAGGATGGGATGCTGAGGCTATGAATGAAGGCGAGGAGGTAAGTCCATTTCTCTGCTGGCGTAGGCAAGAATATCCCAGCATGGGCTCCTTTGCTGACGGAAATATGCAGGTTCGCGAGGGAGAAGAAAAGGTTGCAGATCGCGATGAGAGCTTGCTTGATCTGATCAGTGGATACGGGCAAGAAGCGGAGGAGAAGGGCCAAGCAAAAGGAGTTCGAGAACCTGCACGAAAGAGTGGGAAGGGCAAGGGTGGTGAAAAGTGAATGCGTGGACCGGTGTGAATCAACCACCACTGTTCACGCGCGCCCTTCGTCGAGCACTACCTACAGAACTTAGCGAGGTGTACTGAGGGGTAGGATTTCGAGGTGGGAAAGTGTCTCTCTGATTTCCTTCATCGCCAAACCCGAGATACCCCTTCATAAGGAAAAGGCCTTAAACCAAGAGTCAATTAAATGGAGTCCAGATGATTTCGCTCCAAGTAGCTTCAGAAATGCACTTCGCAAGATGTTGGCTATCAGTACAAGAATGGGTCTTCCGGAGGTACAAAGACACTTATTTCACCATATCCCGACCAAATTTTGGCGAAAGTTATTCCAGCCTTAGTCAGGGAAGCACTCACTTCCATGATCGTTTTATTTGTACATTATGTAGATCAATCTGTAGAAACTGAATTTCTGAAAAACGTTGAGGAACCAGCACCCTTTTCCACCACGTTCTTCGATGCCGTGGAATACTATCACTGGGTCGAATCAGTACTCGAAGCAATAAGACGTCTCTCTACAATGTTTTGGTCCATCGACCCTGAACGGCATATATATACATGGCGCAGTCAAGCTATTTACCGTCTGCCAAGTAGTGACCCAATATCTTACACTACTCCAAAGTCACGCCAACTCAATGCCTCAAAGCATCATACCCGACTTACGATTCTTACCCCATAACGCCCCAGTAAGGCGTAATTCAGACAGCGTTGGCCGAAAGGCCCAGTTCGTCCAGGCACTAACCAATTCCTCGACCATTTCGAGCGTAAGCACCCGAACACGCAGCTCACTGGGATCCAAGCGGCCTCCCTTGCTTGGATCCGTAATAGACGGTGCTTGAGGTATCAGCGCATCTGCAACACCAGGACCGCAGCTATCCAGAGCTTCGGGGACGGAGCTGGCGTTCCTCAAGAACAAAGCGGAAACGAACCACGATGCTAGCTGTCCGTCCTCCGATTGATCGATGCCTCGAAAGACGAGAGGTGGCTTCGGTTGAAAATCGAGCAAGCATAAGTTGTTCGGAGGATAGAAGTCGTCCTTTTCTGCTCGAAGAGGCTCAAAAGCTCGCTGGTCCCATTGAAGCAGTGGCAGATCTCTGTTTCTCGCGCGCTGATTGTCAATTAAAACGAAGAGTCGGCGTTTTTGTGTTGCATTGAGGCTGGCTCGTCGCGTTTTCAACTGGTCGGCCTTGCTTTGCATTTCCTTCGTGACTCGAGCCTTGTCATCATCGGACAAATTTTCAATGGTAAGCTTGAGCTCCAACCGTAGAATTTCCTCGTCCAGATCAGCCAATGTTCTGAGCTTCTGGAACGAATTTGTCAACATGTTGTAGTGATGTCTTAATTGTAGTAGCCTCTGCCAACGCGGATCGTTCGAAGTTGTTCTTTTCCGGCCGGCTTGTGAGTCCACTGTTCGGGTCGGTTGAGTCTTGGTTACATTCAGGTCGCCGGCTGCGTATGCTTTTTCCAGGACAGCAAGTTCTCTTGCGCCCTCCCACCTCAAAATCGTACCATCCTCCTGGGAACTGCGGTCTTGAGAGTCTGTTGCAGGTTGAGCATCCTGAGAGAGGGCACTTAATGCCTGTTGATATTCAAGAGTCTGCCGAATTTGAGGGGGCTTCATGCCGTTGCGATCCATCGTATTTACAACTCGTTGGGTAGTTCTCATTTCTTGATCAAGAAAACCAACTTCGGAGGATAACCTCCCTGAGCCTACGATGATCGTCGTGAAACCACTCATTTCCATATCTAAGGTAAATTTACCACGTTTATACATGTCTTGTGGAACGATCTTGTCCTTATCTTCGTCAGTCATCCACAACAGCATTCTAATGAGGCCATATGCGTGCACATGTGCATGTGCCCTAATTGCATGGTAGAAGAAATGGTGTACCGCCATATGAGCAAACGAGTCAAACCCGAATAAAGCTTTCCTTGGGACTCGAGCAATATTGCCGACCAGGAGAAGTGAGTTGTTGAGCTGCCATTGATTCGGATTACTTGACTCTGGTGGACGAATCAGTCCTTGGTCAAATATTCGCTGGTAAGTGTGCCAATCCTCAGTATCAAGGTTTGAATGACGATACTTTGAGCCGCGCTTCTCTGTCAGACGTCTGACAAAAGGATTAATATATTTTGGAGTAGACTCGAGCAAAAGATGAGTTCGAGGTCGAAGAAAGTCGTGGAGTTTGGAAGACCACAAACAGGTCCCTGGATTGATATCTATTATGTCACAGTGCCTATGTTTTTTAAGAGATGGCCCAATGTATTCAAGTATATCATCTGCGGGAGAGCGTATTAGTATCTCAGCGGGCTCGTGAAATGCAGACCCGAGACTGACTGCAAAGCTCCGGGCTCACTATTTCAACCTTGCCATATAAGCCGTTATTTTTCGGCCTTCCTGTGCGCGGTCGGATCTGCCTAATGTACGAGTCTTTATCGTCGAATATCAGGCCTGCTGCCGAATGTGTCGAGGAAAGCCAGCGCAAAGAAAGCCGACAAGCCCGATGCCACAGTCTTTGCCATGGCTGAGTGCTCCTGACTAGCATAGGTCCAGCTGAGAGTTAGGAGCAGCTCATGTTGTTGTTATGACAGGGAGAGGCTTGTTGGAGCTGCGGAGGGCGGAGGCGGAGGTCATCAAAAGCGCCCCCACTTTGCGTGGCACCAGAGACGAACGACGATCCCAAACAACCATCTGCTCGAAGCTATTTTATTATGAACTTACGCCCCCAAAAAGTTTGAGGTGAGCTTTTGATGGAGAAGACTCAGCGATTGGAAATATCGGGAGGCTTCCGGTTTTTTCTCTGGCACCCTTTCGCGTACGCCTCTGTCCCTTCTGACACAACCCCCCGCAAAGTGTAGCCTGCACCGGCCAAGTAAACGACCGGAATGACCATCAACGCCCACAGGAGCCATATTGTTGGCAATATGTCGACCACAAAGCAGCCCACCATGATCCGGCCTCTGAAGGTGGAGGAGATTGTGTCGCGAGCCCAGCAATTTGACTACAACACCCTTACGCCAATGGTTTCGTGGCTACGGACGGCGGATGCTATGCAAAGACAGGTGAGCCACCACTGCCTATGGCAAATAAGGTCGACTGATTCATTCATAGGCTGATATCTACGAACGAGAAGGCGACGACCAGAAAGCGTACGAGCTCCTCTTTCGAAAAGCGGACCTTGTCCTGGGGAAACTGCCCCACCACCCCCAAGCCCATGAACAGGAGGCCGCTCTAAAGGATGCTCGAAGGATAGTCTTGAAAAACCTTGAGAGACTTGAGACACTAAAGCCTAGGATAAACAGACGCTATGCCAGCTATGAAGAGGCGCTCAAGAAACGGCAGGAGAGGCAAGCGGAGCTGTCGAAGCGGCACACTGCGCAAGTTGATGGCTTTGGGGTCTCGGAGGACATGGGACGCTTGTCGCTCGCGCGGAAAGCCTCGGGCACCTGGCTAGATGACAACAATCAACGGTCTCTAGATGCAGGTACAAACCGTGACCTCGCAGTCAAGATTGCGAAGAAGGAAATTAAGCGGAGAGACGTTGCGCGTCGAGCCGTACGACAAGCTGGCGTGTCTCCCGAGGAAGAGCAGGGCCGGAGGACTGGAGGGCTGTGGTCGCAGTGGGAAGATGAACTCGCAACGAACACAGCACGATCAAATAGCGTAGACGACTTGAGTCAACAGATCATTGACACAAGACGGCGCATGGATACTCCTCGGCATACCAAGGGCTCATACAGCGTCGACAGCGCGACACCACGAGCTAACACATATCGATATCCCACCGTGCAACCTCCCACCGTCTTCGAGCTTCCTGGAGACTCACCCATCATTCAGGAGCTTCCCGCCGAACCCGTCTTTCCCAAATCTCCTCCACCACTACCACCTCAACCCGCCGAACTCAGCGCCGACACTACTCCCAAACTACCCCCCAAACCCACTCAACGCCAACCATCTCTTTCAATCGACACCCGACCTCCACCCATCCCCGCCAAATCCTTCGAATCCGACGAATCCAACCCAGACTCACGCTCGACCTCCGCCACCGCCGGGCCCGACTTCTCCCCCCCCAGCTACAGCTTCAAACCCGCCGCCTACCTCGAAAACGGCAGCGCGCTACGGACCGTCTTCCTACCGCCCGAGCTCCGCCACTCGTTCCTGTCGCTCGCGGCGGCCAACACGGCGCGGAACCTCGAGACATGCGGGTTCCTGTGCGGGACGCTGATCGCGAACGCGCTGTTCGTGAGCAAGCTGGTGATCCCGGAGCAGGAGAGCACGAGCGACACGTGCGAGATGGTGAACGAGAGCGCGCTGTTCGACTACTGCGATCGCGAGGAGCTGATGGTGTTGGGCTGGATCCACACCCATCCGACGCAGACGTGTTTTATGAGTAGTCGGGATCTGCATACGCATGGGGCGTATCAGGTCATGATGCCGGAGAGTATTGCGGTGGTGTGCGCGCCGAGTAAGGATCCGAGGTGTGTTTTTTCTTTCTTTTTTTTTTTTTTGGTTGACTCTTTCACTCCGTTTCATTGCTGCCGGAGGCGATGCGAATAGAAGGCTGACGCGTACGATACAGTTGGGGTGTTTTTAGACTTACTGATCCGCCGGGTTTGAAAACGGTGTTGAATTGTAAGCAAACGGGCATATTTCACCCGCATGTGGAGGAAAATATCTATACAGATGCGTTGAGACCGGGACACGTTTTTGAAGCGAAAGGCCTCGACTTCGAGATTGTGGACTTGAGGCCAGGCCGTTAGATTGGTGGTTCTGTAGATTGTGTCTGAAAAGGCTACCTCAGCAATTCCTCACGGCATGCCCCAATATGCAGAATATCTTATCCCTGGTTGCCTTTTAATGGGTTCTTTCTATTCCTTGTGTGTTGCGGGTCTTCTCGTCCACTTCCACGTACCTCAGTTTTATACAGCGAATACTGCATATGGGGCTTTCGGAAAAAAGCCACTAATATTTTTCACGAAGCGAAATCACGCATTTTAAATTCCGAAATTCAGGAAATTAAAATGGACCCAGTATTATCTCGAATAATTGGAATAGACTTCCCGTCTGGTTCGCCATAAAAAATGAAGTTATTGCCTCAAATCCACGCAAATCAAATATTATTAAAAGTATATAAACAAATTAATTTTAAAGCTCTTTCGCTCCACTACCAGATGGCCCTTATAGTTTAGTTGGCTATAACGCGTGACTAGTAATCACGAGGTCCCTGGTTCAACTCCAGGTGAGGGCACAGTTCTTTTTTTTCTTCCTATTGAAGACAACCTAAATTTTGGAACTCCTGGCCATATTCCGGCCTTTGGTTGCAATTTTTTCTCCTCCGCAAATGACATCAAACGTTACGATACCCAGGCTGGGACACGCAGACATTCTCTGCACCACTACGTCTCGCTGGATCATAATTCTGGCAAGGCGGCAGGAAGCCGACACGAGGGTGCCAAAAGAAATGCTACGTTCGTACGCTTCAGAGAAAGTAGTTGCACCAAAGGTTGATTTGAGAGGTAAATCATATAGCCATTGAAAGTGTTATTCTTACTGGTAGCTCGATTTATTCTAGTGCTTACAGTGGCCCTTCAATTAATACCTTCTAAGAATGTATTGTAGCGTGCTACACTTCTCCTAACTGCCCCTAAAGCCGCTTCTCTTCATCCCACGACGACCGGCATCAGAAGCGAAAGCTTTCTTCCTCAGACTCACGCTCAAGGCACAAGCATGATGAAAAGAAAAAGTAAGGGGGGCCTGCCTGTTTCCAGACATCCCCAGTTCCAAAAAAAAAAACGCGAGTTGAGGGCTGTCTGTGGCCAGCAGACCTCCCTTGGCTAACGCAACCCACTCTCCAAGACGACCCGCAGGAGACAAACTCCAGGAGAGCTGCTACTAGGATGGGCGCCAATAGGTATAGAAAAAGCACAAAACACTACCACGCCAGAGCCAGCCTTTCAGCGACTCTGTAAACATTGGCAGCTATACGCCACCATTTGAAAACGTGCACTTTTCGGTTGACCTCCCCTCGGCAAGACCTGAGGGCCGTGGGTCCGCAATGTCGTTCGGTCGATCGGACGGTTCGGGGGCGTGGGTCCCGCAGGGGGTCCCAGTGCTCCGGCACTGGGGTCGATCAGTTCTTGCGCACCTGAGTGCATCTGTAGTCAGTGTTAGTCGAACCGGTCAAGAAAAGACCCCGGAGGATGCTATGGCATCAACACCAGGGGGTGACAGTCCAAGACAATCCCAATGAGGCTCCCAATCTCATAGGGGTGCTCCAGTGTGCAGCAGTGTGCACGAGCGGTACTTGGCTGCACCGTCAGACAAGAATGAATGAGGTTGGTTGGGTTCCGTTTGGTCATCTCAGGTCAAAACCCGATCCCTTTGGGAAAATTGATGCGATGGGGTCTTCGGAGTGCAATGAAGCCTTCATGCGCGACCCGGCCGGCGGAAAGAATCTTCGAAGTGCAATGAAGGAGGTCTTTCGCAGTACAATTATCACCATAAGACAGGGTTTTGTGACTACCTTACCTTCTGGGCGCTTCGGACTGCGACGAAGCTCCTCAGATGGCTGATAGGCGTCAACGAAGTGAAGGTTTCACGTGGCCATGAAATCCTTCGTAATCCCCCAGATGACATCTCTTCAGAATAGCTAACCTGGGCGCGCTTCGGAGGGCAGTGAAGCTCTCAAAAGGCGTCATAAGAAGCACTGAAGCCATGTGGATCCTAACAGGCGCTTCGATCTACGAAAGAAGGTCCTGAAGGGATCATCAACCAACAAGTAGCTCAAAGACAGCAGAAGGTCCTGGAGCCGAGGTCCCGCGGTGACCTGAAGGCCCTGAAAGTCCCAATCACTGCCTATACACCCGATGACGACGACGACGACAACGACAAGGAGCACAACATGAAAGGAATCGCTAGACACTACTAAGTCCCAAGACAGAACCACGAAGCAGAGAATGCCGGGCTTTGAGCGAGAGACCTTTCGCGTGAAGTGACTCGACTTTCGTCGCACTTCCTCCTGTGGAGAGAAAAAAGGAAGGAAGGAAGCGAAAGTGGACGGCTACGCGCTTTTGTGCTTGTGGATCAGAGGGGTGACGTAAGCAAGCAACAAGCTGCAGCCTGCTGAAAAATTCTTCTCTGTGATGTGAATACGCAGAAAAACGTGCTGGAACACACAATGTGAGCAGGGATGTTGTTGAGTGTTATTGTTGGAGTGTGGTTCATAAGGCTTCGTGTGGCGGGAGGGGAGAGAATCTCCCAACCACCGCCATTGCTCACTTGCGAACGGCAACACTCGGAAATTCATTTTCTGGTGATCGATGATAGTGCGGTTGTAGGCTTGATTATCTGGACCTTGTCGCGCTGTATCTTTCGGAAGCACGATTCCGATATTAGACATCATCTTCTTTGCAATGACCACTCCTAATCTAGCAGAGGTAGACGAGGTAATTTAATTTCATCTTTTTTGAATTGATTATCTGCAGTGTTCACGGTCTTCTGTTGACGTGGTGGCCTGACGACGGCGGAGTCAACATCCGCAGCTATGGACAATCCTCGAGATAGCAAGAACCAGTGGAGCCGACTCTCAGGAACAGGTCTATTCAGTTATTTGAATCAAGGAGTCCAGTCTTCCTCTCAAAAGCTTGTGTAAAGCTTATGAAGAATTTGGTACTCACGGCACTTTTGAATGGGGCGAGTCTCAAGAATCCGACTCCAGCTCCTTAATCCGCTCAGCAACTCTTGCCTTCAGCGCCTCTACCACATCTCGACCCAGCCATCGCAGCCTGCCTCTTTCCTCTATCATAACTTTATCTGCCCACGTAAACAACATTCGTAATTGCATCAAGTCGTCTCTTTCCCATTCACCCACGCTCTTGCTCAGCGCGAGTCTTGTGTCCACTTCCGTGCTCTTCATTTCCAAGTTCGCGCTACTGTGCGTATCCACCGGTAAAACCGACGTCCATTCTGCTCGATCGAAAGCAATGGCCGAGAACCTCGCTGAAGAAGAGAAGACGGGGAGATTGAATATCCATTCCCACATCTGCTTACCCGTCTGGCTACTCTGCGCATCGTTCAGTGCCACCAGCGCCGCATGGAAGGTGCTTCCGTGTGCCTCGCTCGCAGGTCGACGTCGCACGAAGACCGTCTGATGCTTTTGGAAGCTGGCGACATGGTTTGGGTTCGCCGCGAAGTCGAGTGTGACCTGCCAGTATTCGGGGCTGTTCGTCTTTACCTGTGAGATCGTGCTGAGTTCGGGAAGAAGGACAGGCGCCCTGAGATGCAAGACGGCGCCAGACCGCTGGAGAACGGCGATCGGAAGAGGGATGGCGCGGTGAGTGTCCACGTCGCGGACGACAAGGCAGCGAGCTTCGGCAGCAAGGACCCAGAAATGGCGAAAGGCTTGAAGATGTGCCTTGTTGTAGAGAACGTTATTAGGAAAAAGAGGGTAGAAAGCACAGACCAAAGCGGCAATAGCGAGGGGAGAAGTGCCGAAGGTATATCGTCCTGACCCAAGGAAGAGGGCGCCGAGGGCAAGGTGGACGGCAAGGTGTGACCCATAAGGCACTTCAGCGTTGACGCGGCCATGAAGAAGTCGGAGACGCCGGAAGACAATGAGATCACCACGGCCAGCCATAACGGTTGCAGTAGCGAGCGCAAGAAGGTCTTGACAATTGCGGACCGTGTTTCGAGTGAGACGGGCATCATATCGGAGAGCCGGAAGCTTACAGATGCGAATGAATTGATCAAGATAATCAATCAGGAAATCTCGAATACTGACATCACCGGTTCCAGCATGTTTCAAGCTGATGCTCCAGAGCAAACCTACAAGGGTATTGTAAAATGGCATGTGTTCGCTTCTCAGAGTGTTGATGGTCGATAGATCAGTCAGTGGCCGGTACTCTGCGGGGACATTCTGTTTAATCCACAAATGATTTGCTCCGATGCTATCCCACATGATGAGGTGCTTGGCCAAGGTGCGCAGTAAGAACAAATCCGGCCTGACATAGTCGAATTGAGGCAATGTGTCGGGGATGTCGATCTTCTTTGCCAAAGCAGCATCACCGGTTTTCATGAAAATGAGAGCAATGGCGATCGTAGCCCCGGCCGTAGCCTGATCCAAGATATGGATGGTATTGACAGGTTTGGGTCCAACGGCAATGTCAAGCAGGCGACCGACAAGATCCATATTGTGAAGGCCTCTAAGATCTTTGCCTTGAGCTAGATTGATAAAGCCGAGAGCAAAGCCAGCAGCGAGCCGGTAGCTTTCGTCTCGAAGAACATCGGGTGATCCAGACGAGGGGTCCTCAAATTCGATGCGTCCAATTTCAGAGAGCATCACCTCACTCATCCTTCGATGCTGAGTGTTGTAGTAGAGTAATCCAATGCCCATTAGACCTGCTGTCTGTGTCATGGGTGAAACATTGAGCTCGGCGGCTCCGTCGGGAAGCATTCTTGTCACATGTACGGATAGGAGACGCGTTACAAGCTGATCCATCGTGCCAAGGAGAGAGGCCGAAAGGCCGAGTAGTAGTCCAATCGAAGTCATGGTATGTTTTGGCGTTAGGTATTTGAAAGCCAACCATTTTGCCATGGACTTCAGATGCCCGTTGAGCCCCAAGGCAAGCAATAAGCCAGCATGACGATTGGTGAGCTCGTTTGGCTTGTTGAATACGATCCAAGAAGTATCAATTCCTTCGGCTTCGATGGCAATACTCAAGCCTCTTGCAACGCCGGCGTGAAAGAAGGCCCAGCTGAGTTTCTCTTCCGTCAGACTCGATCGGTCTGCACTTACAGTATTGTTCAAGGGTTTCATGACGCAGAGCGTTGAGAAACCGGGCAGAGGGAATCTTTCAGTGAGCATTGGATGCGTACCATCAAAGTGTATCATGGCCGAACCTGGGTAGAGTGCGATTGTACGAACCATGACCCATTGCATGACTTCTTTCTGAGCGTCCAGGTACTCGGCTTCGGACCACTGTGGGCTGGGTTGGCATTCCGCTATAGGAGGTTTCTGCGGCTCTAGGATGTTGTTTGCTTCGGCGTACCGCTTGTCTTCGCTGAATATGAGTCTGCTGATGGCGTATGTTTCTTTCCAGGGTGAACGATGGTGCTCAGGTCGGTTGGTGAAACGGCAGATGCTGTGCATATCTGATACAGCCGTCATGGGAGTATCCTTAATGCTATTAGCTGACTGACGTACGTGGATAGGGAAAGACTCACCGAGATGGTAACAGGATCATTTTGCCGATCGAGCTTTCCAATCGCTAATAAATGAAGGTCTTCTCGACCTATCAACCGCAACAATTCCTTATTCCAGGTAGTCGGAGGACTTGCTTGACAGGACGCAATATGCTCTTTTAAAGGAGCGGCGATACCTGCTGGGACTGTTTCTAACATTTTTCCATCGATTCTATGTTCTGCCATTTTTTGAACGTGCGTGTGACTCGGTGCGCTCTTCAGTTCCTTGTCGGTCAAGTAACAAATGATCGCATGTGTGCGGGGAGCTATGGATCTCGTCGCTGCAAATTGGTGTGACGAAGAAGGCACTCTCTCGTGCGAAGGCCGAACGAGATCTCGGAGATGTTCGAGTGTAAGATAGGGGTCGGTGGATCTATCTGCAAGGGTATCTTCGATCCACTTAAGAAGGGAAGGAGGTTGGCTCAACGCAGAATCGGGTGTTTCGGTAGGCTTGGCTGCAGGCGTAGGTGTTAATGAGAATATTGGGACAACTCTGTGGCGTTTTTTTTGAACAGTCGCGCATGGAGTGAGCACACTTTCATCTTGGGGTTTTTGGATTGCTACATTAGCGTCTTGCAGATAGAAAATTTCTGGCTTACAGTCGTCGAACATCCATTCAGATGATCTTGCGCCCTCGAGCTCATAGTAATTCCCGATTCGCCAGTCCCAGCATTGCCAACCGAGCCAATGGCCCATTTGAGCAATGATCGGAGCAAGAAGCTTTATCTTCCCCCCGTCGTGCTCTTTAGTAAGTATGTCCAGTTTCGACTCTTCTCTCAACACATGGAGACCCCGAACAACGACGCCATTAAGCATCCCTCGACGTCTCCGTTGGTCCTTGTTAAACGGGCCGGTCCAACCCACTCTCGCGGCTGTAGCTTTGGCCCAAGCTTCTTCGGCTAGGAACCTGCGCGTCAAACCCACGATCTCGGGAATGAACGGGTCCTCATTCGCAGTAGTTGATACAGCAGCTCTCGTCGACTTGGCGGGGCTTCGAAGAGAGATAGGAGGATTTCTGACGCTGTCGACGGCCCAGCCCCACGCGCTCTCATTCCAATTACCAACTGGGCCATGCTGGAACTCAGAGGCAATCATAAGTGACCATGGATCGTCGGCTTTTGCAGAAGAGTCTGATACTTCTCGTCGAGATCCACTTGGATCCTTTGAGCCATGTGCTTGTGAAGAGCCCGACTTTGACTTTTCTTGAGATCCAATGCATTCAACAAACATACTGAACAAAGTAATGCATACTGCAGTTGACTCGATGTCTCTTGAGTGTTCCTGTTGTCCTACGAGCCATTTGTGGGCAGCACACCAAAATAGTCTTACTTCTTCGGCATCATCGATTGGCAAGACGCGTTGGCATACTTCAAGAACTTTATCCCAAAAGTTGCTGCCAGGTTGGAGTCGAATTTGCAATTTATGATGAGCGCCATCTGGGTCAAGAAGGTCCACAAAGCCACCAAAGTGAGCGTGTTTCAAGGATCGCACCTCTTTAAGTTTTACCGTCCGCTTCAAGCCAGCTTCCCGACGTGATGGCGAAAGATTGGTTGCAAGGCTAAAAGGATGAAACAGCTTCAGGGCGTCCATGGACAGCTGCAGCGGAATCTCAAAAGAATAGCAACCATGAAGGCGAATGTCTGTGCCGGATTTGCCTTTAGCAAGGGATAAAATGTTGGTAGCCGACGAAGTTTGAATTTTGGCAATGTCTTGAAATGAGTTGAAGCGCCGAACTCCTTCAACGTTGGGGACCATCACGAAGCGTTGTTCTCCCATTTGACGTTTGGTGGGTTTGGCTGGAAAAATAGCTTGAAGAGGCAAGCGGTTCAAATTTAAGCCGACAACTACTAACTCCTGACTGTTTCTATCAAGAATGTATACGTTGATGCCGTGGCCATCTGTTGTATTCGCGGAATTCAATTTTGGTGTCTGAACGGCGAAGACGTGTACATTTGGATCAACACTATGGTCCGGTCCAGAGCTTTGGCCAAGATTAGAGCCTTGATCATCGGTAGGAATGACCTGAATTCTGAAAAAGGCAACTTCCTTTGGCAGAGAATCGAGGGGCTCTTGGAATTCCAAGGAACCAAAATCCGTGGTGAGGAAATCCAGAGAGGGTAATCCTGATTGATCATTTACGCTCGGTTCATCGTCTAAGAAGCTGAGCCGCGATGTACTACCAGGAGTAGACGCTCGACTTCTAATCGAACTTAGACCTCCGAAACTTCTGCGTTCGTTTTGCCCGCCCAATGAAGGCCCTCTGCGTCCAATAGATCCCGCATTTGCGCCAGATTGAGACTGACCTCTACTAACATCGGCAAAATTGGATCTTTCGGGGCCAGTTGAAAGATCAGCTCTAGAGATAAAGGAGCTTATGCGCCGTGATTCACGTCCGGGGTTCCGCGAACTCTGGAATTCTGGATCGACCTGACTGGCAAGGGCATCCTCTGCATTTTGAGATGACTGTGATTGAGGCAATGTTTCTCCATATGCTGTACGCTGAGTTGCAGGGGCAGAAGGCTCACCGAGCCGGTGATCACCCGCAAAACTCTCCCTCGTATTGTCACGAGCCCGGATAGCAGGCGTAGTAGTGCCCGTTCCGGCACCTGGATTAAATGAACTGCGCCGTCTCGAGATCGATTCAGATAGCGACGGAGCAAGAGGTGGCTGAAGAGACGACAGTGGCTTCGGCTCGCTGTACAGAGCATACCAAATGGTGTATGCGCTTGTTTCTCTGTTTAGTGTCACTGCTAAGATAAGAGCGTCATCATCTGACGTTGAGACATCTGATATCTCATTCGAGGTGGATATGAAAATGATATCTTCAGCAGAATCCAATGCTCCATACGGAGATTTGACACTTCTACGGCCCGAGTGGGAGAAGTTGGCACTGGAGCGCGGTCCTTCACAGACGACAAGGCCAAGTTCAGACAACGGATCGGTAAGAGTAAACACTCGTGGGAGACCGTCCTTAACAGTAGTTTCTGAGCCAGTGGGCGGTCCGCCAAACTGGAAGATAGGTGTCCTCGAGCTTTGAGACTTTATTGCTGTTGGGCTAGTTTGACTAGACAGAAATTGTGACGAGAGGAAAGAATTCGGGGGTGCCGACGGGAAAGCATGTGAGGCTTGAGCAGTATTCTTGGACTGTAGTTTTCTCTGCAAAATTAAGCCCCACGGCGCAGGCAACGCCTTTTCTACCTCGAAGGGCAAGTTCACGACGTGACTCGTTCCAGAGAGGAAGTAAACGTGAGCTTGTGAATTGAGTACAACGACCAATGCCCGAGATTGGCCAGCATGTTTTCCGTTGGGTGAATTAGCCCCATCGAAGTCACCTTGCCGCCATGTTGCGTGATTGCTGGTAAAGCTCTTTCTGGGGCCGCTCTTCCCTCTATTGGAATACTTGAGGGATGTACTTTGGCTAGAGCTTTCAGCAAGTATTTCCTGAGAAGTAAAACTCGTTTCAGACGCCTGAGCGAGAGTTTCCGCAGACTTGAACCAGGTGAGTACCACGTGCTTGATCTTTTGCTCCTCGACCTCGAATCTAAAAACCTTCTGGATGATGCTACCTCGAGACCAGACTACACAATAGTCTGTGCTCACAATTTCATCAATGTGGTGATCGCCTCGGTCATTGTCATCATCTTCGTAGATATGCCATCGATATTGGTCTGGCGACGGGTCTTGAGACAGGATTCCCTCCGCAACTAAGAAAGGTAAGGCCGAGGGTGTATGAACACCCAATGAAACGACGTTCGCCATGAGGCAACCGTCAGATGTTTTTGTGAATTTTGCATAACTAGAGTAGCTATATCAAGACTTGCAAGCAAACTCGTAGTATTAGCGGTCGAAAAAGTCCACGTGAAGGGAAGGAGCTGGTCTTGCACTGCGTAGTATGTAAGAAAACAAAAGTCGCGTCGCGCCTCGGAGTGACTTCGTCACGTATGATCTCGCCCTCTTCCACCAACACTTGAATTCACCACTGAATCATCCCCTTAAGTGTGATGAGCTGATTACTTAATTTTCCTGCAATGACGTCGCTTGACCGAATCTGAATGTAGCGCAGGAGCTGAATCTTTCTATTGGAAACTATCCCATCTAGTCAACAACATCCTACCACATGGCGTCGCATTCACAGCCGAGAGTCACCAAAAAGCAAGGCAGGTTCCGTATCAGGTGTGTGAGCTTAGACCTGCCTCGCTTCTGCTTTACAATACTGATTGTTCGAGTTTCAGCTACCCTCTTCCCCACCGCCTCAATTGCGCAAAAGTCTATCCAGTCTCTGCTCCGAATGGCTCTCAGATCATCATATACGGCCATGACACCGGTGTCTATATATTATGGAGGGGCGGCAAGCCTCTAAAAAAGCCATCGAAAGTCGACACGAGGCACAAGTCAGTGCCACAACCTCAGGTGAATGGCGCGCCTCAAGACGTTGTTTTCATTGATTCAGACGATGAAGAGCCACAACAGGCATCTAAGAAGCCTAAGCCCGAAGTTGAAGCAGCAGAGTTTGAGCAAGATGATGTGGAATATGATTTCATCAACGCATCACCGCCGATAGTACAGTCCTTCAACATTCGCTTTGGCGTCGAGGTCCTCGGCATTGCTTTCCCACCCGTTGCTCCAAGCTCGCCTTCCCAACTCCCACAACATTTCCCTCTTTTCTTTTCAAAGAAGCTTCTAGTCGCCGTCACTTGCGCCGACTGCTCGGTTCGGCTGGTTTCCATCCCCCTTGCGCCTCCTTCAAATGCCGCGAAGGCTCAGGAATATATTGGCGAGCAGATCCTTTCAATAGGAGGACCGCTGCATCACCAAGAGCACATTAATTGCACTTCATTGACATGGACAACCAATGAAGGCAAAAGCGAAGATGACGGAGATGATATGGAGGCAGAAGCTGATGCTAACAGATCGAAGTCTATGCAGTCCAAATTCCAGGCTGGCCAAACTCGCGCACGACATCCAGAGTGGCAAATACTTATTGCATCACATTCTGCACAGTATTTCGGCAAGCTTTTAATCCACAGCGTGCCTCTGATTCCCGACAAAGACGGTGGGACTTTGCCAGATGGACCCATTCATCCTCTTCGGAATCAGTACCTTAAGCGTCCGCTCTCCTCGCTAGCCTTTTCGGCTTCCCACATATACTTTCAAACGTCCATACAGCTTCTTGCGCTTGACCAAAAGGGTCCCGTCAAAATTTACGAACCCTTTACTCCCCCAGCTGCGGTGATGCAATCCAGATCACGAAGGAAAATTGACCACCAATCACCGGGTGCTTGGGTAGCCTCGCTGGTCCCTGGTTTCGACACAAGAGGAACATTGAACTCTGCAACGGCCTATAGGAAGCATATTCTCGACGTCCAATGGCTACTCAACCCCAGAGCTATTATCGTCTTACTTTCAGACGGCGAGTGGGGTATATGGTGCCTCCAAGACACCATCTCGGGATTGGCTCCTCCGATTACAGGCGGAGCTATTACACAATACACTATGCACGGTTTTCTCACTTCGCCAGATGATTCTGACGGTCAGGGCGCTGCTAAATCCAGAGGGCTCACACCTGCGACTCCCAACACTCGGAAAACGCGGACCGCCGACTTTTTGAGCGGCTCACCCGCAAAAGGTCATGCGGCGCGCGGAGGAATTCGCGTCATTCCAATCGATGCTTCGGATGGTGGTATTGATGAGAGGGTACTGATGTGGTATGATAACCGTGTCTTCGCGATCACCAGTTTCAGGACATACTGGCAGCGTAATGCACCAAGCCAAGGGGACACCACTCCATCCTACGGTTCTAACTTTCCAAAGGTGGAGGATTTAGAACTACATGGGGAGCGCTGTAACGATATTGAACAGTTGCCTGGTTCAGGCATTCCTCCAACTGGATTGCCGGAATTACTGGTCGTGGGTGAGCATCGCTTGACTTTCATCACTAAAGAGCCGGAAACGTCACGACGAACAACCAGTCTGACTCTCGTACCTTCCACTCAAGATATCGTGATGGACGATGCAGATCAGGCTCTTCTGGAAAGGGAAGAATTAGATTTGGGCGGTGTAAATAGGTTGCTGGAAGGCATGGAAGGTAAATCACAGGAGCAGACACATCCCAGGCGTGTTGGATTCGCCCATTAACACCCTCACCTCTTATCGCCAGCAAGCCCCTCTTGCCTCTTCCCCTCAGGGAAGCTTGCGCAGTCTAACAGTAAATAGAATGATACCCAGTCGATCTAATGCCGATACCACTCGCGATTTTCCTTCCTGTGTCTCTTCAAACACGTTTCTTTTGTCAAGTTCTGCATCCATCCGATACAATACCAATAATTCGCAGGAAAAGGTGGAGCACAAAGCGAGGTTCTTCTTTGAAGCTCTGTAATCCTTGCGATACATCAACATCAGTTATGCCTGTACGCTTTACCCCTCTCTTCAAGCTGAAGCTTCGGTGGACGCTTTGAGGGCATTGAACGTGCCGAGAACGGCGAAAGCTGTTTTGGAGAAGGTGTGGCTGAGGACAACGCTGGAATCTGAGGTTAGTCGCGTGATTCTGGTTCACCAGTTCCACGCAGGCAGTGGCTATTCCCAGAGATCGCCGAGTGCAGGCTGTTTCGGCAGACTGACGTGGTTGGCAGTTGTTACATCTCTTTAAAACGGGAGTCGCCGTTTTTGAAACTTGCATAACAATGGCAGGCACATGTGTGCTGTTCGTAACAAGATTCCTGATAATCTAAAGAATGCCCCAAGTGATGCTTGTTTCTAACGCCATAATGCAAATGATTGACCAAAAACTCCTCGTCAATTCTATCACCTTCCAATGGCCTTCCTCGATCTCCTCTTCCTCACATCATCTAGCTTCTTCATTAATACTTGATGCAACTGGCGACTGGAAGCCCAGGTTTCCTGCATCCGCTTCATCCGAACAGTAGCGACAACCATCCAGCCCACCGTCCGCAAAGTCGGCTTCTTTTCCCGAATGCTGCGATCTGGCGTGATGCCCATTTCTTCGAGGAGGCGCAAGTCTGCCTTATTACTATTTTCTCCATTAGCCTCAAGCGTATTTCCTGAATTCGGCTCAGCCAAAGAGACTTACCAAGCATTGTACATGGACACCTGCATCAAGAAGAACTTTTTAGCATACGCCAAATCGGCCCGGAACGCCTCTTCGCGCCCACACTTCGCTCGCAACCACTGGATCTGCTTCACAAGTCCCTTCAACTCGCCTGCATGCGTATGCTCCTTATGTTCCAGGAGCGCCCTCATATCTTTCTGCTGCACCACACGGGTATCACTGTTCCCCATTCGCAGACTCTTGAGGCGCAACCGCAGCTCTTCTTCCCGCTTGACGACCTTCGCCATCCGCGCGTCTCGCTCCGCGACTTGGCGGTGCAGAGAATCGAGCTCGAGCTCGGCGTCAGCAAGTTGCGCTTTAACTTCGTCAAGTACGCCATGTCGAAGGCTGCTGCCGTTGTGGCTGGTCTTGGCGTGTCGCTGGAGTCGCGCCCTCAGATCCTGCTCCTTCTGCGCCGCAGCTTGGATCTGCTCATCGCGCTCCTCGAGGTGGCTGTGGAGGTTGCGGAGTTCATTCTTCGCCTCGCGTAGCTGGGTTCGGAGCTCGGCTTCACGCCTCTGCCGGCTGGAAGCGCTCTCCTTGCGTTCGGCGACTTGGGCTTGCAAGTCTTCGAGTTCGATCTTGACGTTGACCAGTTCCCTCGCTCTATCCCTCAGTTCCTTCCTCACACCTTCGTCTCTTCCCTTGTCTCGTGGCGCTTCGTCGGCCATTAGCATTTCCCTTTTCAGGTCCTGAATTTCGGTCTTTGTGTCTTTCAGTTGGTGCTTCAATTCGCTCTCCTTCTTTACCAACATGCCAATTCTCGAATCCCGCTCTTCGAGCTGCATCTCCAGATCTTCGGCTCGAATCTTCGCCTCCTTGAGACTATCATGAAGGTCGTGTCGCTCCTCTGCGAACGTCTTTTCTACCCTCTGCGCTTCAAGGTCGGATTCGAAGTCCTGGATGCGCTGCTGCAGAGTCTCGACCTCCAGCCTAGCATCTCGAAGCTGGGACCGAAGCTCATTGCGCTCACGCACGGGACTGCCATGTTGTTTCGCATTCTGCGCAACAGAGAGCTCTTTCTCAAGGGCAATGACGCGTGCTTGAAGCGTCTGCTGAGATGCTTGAGATTGATGCATCTGTTGACGTAGATGATTACGTTCGCGGGCCGGAGTGCCAGTGTCTTTGGCTTCGCGTGCGGCGTCCAAGTCTTGCTCGAGCTGTTGGACCTTGGTTTCGAGGAGATCTCTCTCGCGCACAGCTTCGTCAAGGCTAGTCTCGAGTACGAGGATTTCATCCTCCAGTGCTTCCTTTTCAGCGTCAAAGCTTGAATGAAGTCGAGTTTCGAGGTTTCCGAGTTCATTATCTTTATCCTCTGTAACGCAACGGACTTCGTCTTGAAGATCCTGGATGCGCTCCAGCTGGTCATTGCGGAGAAGCGATCTCTCACGCTGGTCGTCATTGAAGTCTGCCTCAGTGGCTCGGAGCCGTTCCTGGAGTTGCTCGATCTTGTGTGCATGATCCGATGTCTCTTTCTTTGCTCCGGCAAGGAGAATCTCCAGCTCATGGACGCGCTCCTCGTGCTCCTCATTGACGTTTCGCAAACGGCTTTCCAGGTCGTGAACAAGCTCAATCTGCTGCTCGATCTGTTTTGACTTTTTGCGTAAATCCGAGTTAGGAGATTCGACCAGTCGCAATTTCGCTTGCAGACTGTAGAGTAGATGTTCTTGATCTTGAGAAAGCTTGGTCTTCTCCCTCAACGACAGCTCAAGGTTTTGGATCATCTCTGTCTTCTTCTGAGAGTCGTGGTCTTGATCATCTTGAGCTGAATGCAACTTGTCCTGAAGCTTCTGCAATTCATCAGCCTGCTCCTGCAAAAGAGATGCTTTATCCCTCAGCTCAGTCTCGAAGTGGCCTTTGACGGATCGCAGCTGCTCTTGAAGCTCAGAAATCCTATCAGCATGCTCCTGGATAATCTTGCTCTTCTTGCGAGAATCAACATCCAAGTTGCCTTCCGCCGCCTCAAGCCTTTTTTGCAGCGAGTCGAGCTCGTCTTGTTGGTCTTCAATAATACGAGCCTTGTCTCGCAGTCGCGCTTCGGCTTCGTCCAGAGCTCTGTTCTTCTCATGTAACTTTGTTTCTGTCTCTTGTGACTCAAAGTCCCAGTGCTCTCGCGCGGTTCGCAAGCGCTCCTCGGCTGCAAGCAAGTCACCAGTCTGTTGTTCCAACTGTTGCTCTTTGTCTTGTAAGTCTTCGTCGTGAACACGTTGATTCGCTTCGTGTTGAGCTTGCTCTGTCTCATGCTTGATTTGGAGGACTCGGATTTCTTCGTCCTTTTCCTCAATGATTTGCTCCTGCTCTCGAATCCTGGTCTCAAGGTCTTCGAGGTTACCACGAAGTTTATGTGCTGACTGTGTCCGCCTCTGCGTGGTTTCCAATTGTGCTTTGAGCTCGGCGATTTCTCCCTCTTTGGAGTCAAGGAGTTGGTCTTTCTCAGCCAGTTCATTTTCTAGCTCATCCAAGTCTTCGCGTAGATGCTGGACTTGCTGGTCATCGTGCTCAGTCGACTGCAGCTTTTCTCTCAGTGTTTCGAGCTCATCTTCTTTCTCATCCAACTGCCTGTCTTTTTCGCGTAAATCTGCTTGTAGATCACCGAGATCGTCATTAAGCTTCTCCACTTTGCCGTCTTCAGCTTCAACATCCTCGAGCCTTTCTCTCAAAGTCGTCACCTCCGTCTCCCTCTCTCTAACCACAGTCCTTAGACGTTCAATCTCTTCTTGTTGTCCAGCATCCGCATGCCTCCGTTTTACCTTGTCCGCATAGTCTTGTAGCTGCTGCCTGTACTGCTCTAATTCCTTCTCTGCGATTGCGAGGCCCTTCTTGTATTGTTTCAGTTCCCTAATCATCTCTTGCCTATTCACCTTCAAATCCGTATTCTCTTGAATCGTGGCTTGCTGCTCGTCGCTCCCACTTCGTCTCAGATTCTCTTCAAGGAAATGAATCTTCAGCTTGAGACCGAAGTTTTCTTTGTCAATTTGCACCAGCTTGGCTTCTTGTTCCCGTAGGGTCAGGATATTGCCATCGTGCAATATTCCGTCTTCGCCACGCCTCGGCAACGCGACAGCAGGAGTAGACACCGCGCTACTACTAGCAGCGGGTGGAATGGGAGTTGGTTCATCTTGGCCGGTAGAGCTACTTGTACTTTCGCCGTATAGGCCCGAGTGTTCAATATGCGGCAGGCTTGGTGTGTGAGATACATAGCCTGCCTTCAGGGCAGCCGGAGTCGCTGGGACACCGCTCTTGTTCTCCTTATTGTCCGTAAAGCCATTGACCATTTGAAAGCGGTTTTTAGCGGCGCTTTTGAGAAGAGGTGTAAATTCATTTTTTGAGCCCACCGATGGGTTTGGTAGAGATGTGAGTGCAGTGCGCCCTCGCGGTGTTTTTAAGCTAGTACCGCGACCACCAGCAAATGTTCGGAATAAATCATTTCGGTCCTTAGAAGGTGAGGGTGCGTAGGAAACAGCGGAGAAGTCAAAGTCATGGTCGACCTGAGTGAGGCGGGTTGCGTCGCCAATTTCTGTTCGCGGAGTGGGAATGTCGGCGGCCATTGCAAATTAGTATCAGATAGATTTCATAGTGAGCGCGGCCCTCTATCTCGAAGTAGGAGCTGCTGTAGGGTACTGATGCTTGAAAATGCTGGAAGACGCGTCAATGTTTATGATTGTCAATAGACAGTTTTGGCTAGCCTTCCCGACCCGCATCCAAGCGAGTACGCTAGTGAAGACCCTTGCTCAGGTTGTCACTCATCAGAGCTCATCACCCTTGCCACCTGTGTATGAAAACCTTTTGACCGTTCTTTAACTTTCCTTGTCAGAGAAATGAATTCGTCAGAGGAAAACGATTTTGAATCATTTAAGGAGCGCTGGAATGCGCTTGCGCAACAACTGCCAGAAGACTGTGTCGAATATGCGATTTACATCATCAATGAACAATTAGACTCCGGGCAGCAACGGTCCTATCTCATTAAAATAAATAATGCAGCAAAGGAACTTCGGAAAAAGTATCTGAAAGATCATATTTGGCAAGAAGAAGAATTTTCATTAGAATTAATTCACAATGAAGGAAGATGGATCTTGCAAGGGAGGACTCGTTTCGGAGATTGTACTGTGGACGAATGGCTCGTTGTATGGGCACTACGTGAATTGAGCAGAGAATTTGAAGACGCCTGGATTCGTGTCTACGACTCTCAGGGTGAATTTTTATTTATCGAAGCTGCGAAAGTTCTACCGAAGTGGCTAAACCCAGAAACGGGCGCAAATCGGGCCTGGATCCACAACGGGCAATTAATTCTCATCCCAATGCAACAAGACCAATCCTCTAAACCCCTCTCAATCGCAGAGGCGCTTTCGTCGATTTCATCGTCATCTTTTCATCTTGTTCATTCTCGCTCAATGGAGGCAGAAGCCTTCCATCGCCTCTCCAACTACCCTGAGGAAATCCAGAGCAATAATCACCACGCCATCGTCACCATTCCACGTAAACTCGCCCACCTTCTACACCAGAACCCAGCGTACATAGCTTCTGCAGTCGAAGCATTTTACCACCGTGACCCCATCCCCCTCAAGCACATCCAAACCCCAAACCCTTCAAAGCTCAAATTTCCTCCTCGGGACCTCGTCACTCTCAGCGTGCGTTTCACTAAACACCTGTACGCACAACTTCAGTCCCAACAATTCGCCGCACCGCCCGTCTGGGCAACAGCGGTTCCGAGCATCATGGCGGCAGCAGGAAGGACGAAGACGGAGTGGGGTCAGGAAAACGCGAAAGCGTTGGCGAGAGCGGAGTTGGGAATGAAAGTGACGTGCGGGTTTGAAATGCTGTTGCGAGATGCACAATTCAGGGGGCGGAAGAAGGTGCAGGAGATGCACGTCCTACTGGAGGATGTGGAGAGCGGGGAGGAGAAGTTGCCAACTGATGAAGAGATCGAGCGGTGGGAGAAGAGAGAAGACGATGATAGCTGGATGAATGTTGATTTCGGGGAGTTTCAGAAAGAGCTTGAAGGGGAGAAGGGTAAGGATTGGGATGATAAGGAGGCGCAGAAAAATCTGAGGAACATCGTAGAGAGATTCAAGAACTTTATGGATGATGACAAGGCAGGAGTAGAAGGAGCTGAGGATATGGACTTTGACGATGATGATGAGTCCGGTAGTGAGGATGTAGATGAGGATGGTTCATTTGACTCTGAGGGGTTTCAGAGAAAGATGAAAGAATTCATGGAAATGCCAGCAGAACAGAGGCCAGGTGCGATCGCGACGAAGATGGAGAAGTTACTACAAGATCTTGACGATGATGAATTAATCAATGATGATGAAGATGATGAGATGCGCAATGTCATGGACCGCATGGAAAGCGAACTCAAAAAGGCTGGAGCGCTGAATCTCGATCCTCAACCATTTGAGTCAGAGCAAAACAAGGAGCCCAAGAGATACAAAAGCGGACGTTCATCTCGAATCAAGGACCTAGAAAAGGCAGAACAGGAGGAGAGCGACAATGATGACCAGTCAAGCGATGATATGGAGGAGAATGATATTGACTACAACTTGGCGAAGAATATGATGGAGGCCTTCAAGTCCCAAGGCGGAATGGCGGGTCCAGCGGGCAATATGCTTGCACAAATGGGAATCCAACTACCGAGAGATGAGGAGGATGATGAGTGATTGATCGACGAAACTCTAAGTCTACCTAGACTCCTTGACACACCCTATGACTCCGCCCGCTGCCCATTTTAGTATCCTGCAGGACCTTACCTGCACCTCTTATGAACGATATCACTACATGCGGGTTAGCTGCGTCGAGGTGTCAGCACATAAAGGAGATCATACCTTCCATGTTCTGCAAACTCGGATTTACTAATCCACATCTGATGGAAGCTTCCAAGAGATGCCAGGATACTTCCACCGATCCAAGAACCAAATTTCCTCTCCGCAGTATTACCAGGAGCTGATAACCTGACCCTCGGACTCGGGAACAGTGCCTGCAGCTCGGCATTTATCCTGTCTGTGAAGCCGTACAGCAAGCTGGAGCTACCCGTAACCACCACGTTATTAAGCATGAGTGGTTTGGAATCGACGTCTACCGCGGCCAACGCATTCTGAATCATCGCAGGGATAGTCTGCTCGGCTTTCGGCTTGAGGTCCGTGCTGCCTTCGGGTCCTGGTAACGCCTGCTTGGCATCGAAAAGACCCTCTGTAGCTTTGAAACGCTCGGCGCCAAAAACTTGGTTCCAGCCATCCGGCATCTCGAATGGCCGTCCGCTGATTCCATTCTGTCGTACTGCGTCCTCGTTGAAGCGTTGGTTACCAGGCCAGACTTGCACAACCGTTTCCTTGAATTCGAGGAGCACACGATCTTCCTGAAGCTCACGGAAAGAGTCAGGTGGTGGGTGCTCGAAGGTTTTGTACGTAGCTTGGGATGGTTGGCCCGCGTCGACGGGAACTTTGGCTTTGACCATGTAGTGTGGCACGAGAGGGACCTGGGGTTGAGAAGTAGAGAAAACGGTGCGTAGCTGTTGGGAGACGAAATTTCCAGCGAAGGGTGACTTTTGGACGCCTGGTAGATGTCAGCTTTATTGGAGGTCTAGCATACGAATGACGCACCTTTCTTGAGCACGAGACCGTCCACCACGGGCGTAATTTTCGTCGTGGCGGCGCCAATGTCGATGACTAGGGCTGTTGGCTTGCCCGCAGAGAAACTGGTCACCAAGTCAGACTCAATTCAAAATTCCATCACATGGTGTCCCACCTACGCCGCCGACACGCCGTCTTTGACCATAAAGAAGGCCGGGGTTCCCCAATCCTCCATAGCAATTTCTATTGCCTTTTCCCGTGACTTAGAAGGATTCCATGCGGTCTCTGTCATGAGGAGGGGATATTCTGCAAGAGGTCTTTCCAACTCCTCCGCATCTTCCATTTTGACGTCGCCTTCTTGTGGATCGTTCAGACCGTTCTTTGCTGGGTCGCTCGGTGGCTGGCCCGTTAATCTTGAAGTCATGGAGTATTCCCATAATTGTTTGGCAACGTCCCAGTCTTCCACGGTAGAGTCTAATGCCATGGGATTATCAATGTAGAAATCGGTGTCGGGATTGTGTATCGAGTTATCGCCGAAGAACAGCTTGGTTTTTTTCGCTTCTGATCCAAATCTTCCATAATACGAAGGGACGACTGATTTAGGAACATCTTCGCCCGCAAAGCCAGCGCGAGTAGTGGAGTAACCTGGGTCGAGGACGAGAGCAGATACCTCATCTCCTGGAGTGTTAGCTGGAAATGACTTTGATGGTTTTTTATCTTCAAAATTTAAACATAAAGGGTAATTCAAGCGAGTATCTCTGCTAACGAAAGCCATGTTGAAAATGTAGCTTACCTCCTCCATATTCGGCCGTAGACGGTGGCATAGATGAAGGCGGAGCAGTTGCCATGGTGTGTGTGACTCTGGCAAGAACCTGTTGGTTGCGCTTGACTGACAGCACCAAGTCGCAATCGCCGAAGGCAATATCAGTCAAGCCCACAGAGGAATCGAGGAGACTACATCTGTTGCTTTGTGAAAGTGCGAGCCGGCGCGCTGTGTTCCAAAGGTACACGCGCTTGGGCCAACGCGACCCTCTCAGATACCTGCCATCTCCAACAACACGAGCGAGGTGAAACATCACGTCTGCGATGCTTAAAGGAAGCTCGAAATGTCATGGCTGTACTACCTAAAGAAACTATATTCTCTTGATACCCTTGACGCTCGATTCGTCCCAAACCAACCGTACAATGAGCTGAAGATTGACCCAATTAAACCGTCCCCTGAAGAGCTTAAAACGAGGCAAGATGGCGCGAAGACACCTCTCCCGCAAGGAGCTCAGGCTCCAAAATGGGGGAGCTTGGAATTTTTTTATCATTACTTGGTGTTCTTAATTTGCATTCCCTTGATGTTCTATGTTCCGTATTCTGTTTCCAAAGGTGCTCCAAGTGTTCTCCTTTAGATGGAACTTCTTACTGATGTACTTGCAGCCTCGGATCCACGTTATCCAAAATTCGAACCTCTGCTTTCACCTGGATGGATTCTTGGTCGCAGAGTTGTACGAAAGTCCTCTGTCCTCTTGTGGGACTTATTCTTATTAACTTTTATTAGGACAATTCAGATGCGCAATATGCTTCTTTCCGGGACAATATACCTTACATGGCCATTGTGTTGATAATCCATCCCATTCTACGAAAGTTATATGATTCGTTTTGGCGCTCGAGTGCTTATACTACAGTGCGAACCATTCCTGGAGATGACCGCGGTCTCACTCAAGGGTTGAGTGCTTCCGCCGCGGCAGATGCCCGTTTGCAACAGCGCATCACGTTTGATTTGTACTTTGCTTTTGCATTTATAACAGCTCTGTACGGTATCTCGGCATTTAAGATATTCCTGATTCTCTTTCTTAACTTCAAGATATCCCAGGATTTACCCAGAAAATATGTTCCCGCTATTACCTGGATTTTCAATGTCGGCATTTTATTTTCCAATGAGCTATGCCATGGCTATCCTTTCGAGAGCATTGCAGCCTTGTTCTTTCCCTCACATAATGCGAGCACGGGAAATGATCATGCGACCCTCGTGAACTGGGCTAGATGGATTGATAGCTATGGTGGCCTGATTTCGCGTTGGGAAGTTCTGTTCAAGATCACCATCCTCCGTCAAATCAGCTTCAACCTCGACTACTACTGGAGTCTGGATTACCGTACCTCCAACTCTCTCGAGGTAATTATTCTTTCTAATCATCCCCTCTGGCCATCTTTCTAACGCCCCCAAGAAGAAACAGCTTGACCCTTCGTCCCTTTCCGAGCGTGACCGGGTCTCCGTCCCCGCAAAACCATCCGACTACACATTCCGCAACTACCTCGCCTACACCTTATATTCCCCGCTCTACATCGCCGGCCCCATCCTCACCTTCAACGACTACATATCCCAACTCCGCTACCCGCTACCCTCCATCACGACCCAGCGCACGCTCCTCTACGGCATCCGCTTCCTGCTCACCCTGCTCTCCATGGAGCTCATCCTACACGCCATCTACGCCGTCGCCATCTCCAAAGCCGATCCGGACTGGAGCAGCTACACGCCCTTCCAGCTCTCCATGCTCGCCTACTTCAACCTGCACATCATCTGGCTCAAGCTGCTCATCCCCTGGCGCTTCTTCCGCCTCTGGGCCCTCTGCGACGGCATCGATCCGCCGGAGAACATGGTCCGCTGCATGAGCGACAACTACTCCGCGCTCGCCTTCTGGCGCGGCTGGCATCGCAGCTTCAATCGCTGGACCGTGCGATATATCTTTGTGCCGCTGGGGGGTAGTCGCAGCAGCAGTAGCGCGCGAGGTGAGAATCCGGTGTGGGTGAAGCTGAGGGCGGGTATGAATTTTGTGGCGGTGTTTACGTTTGTGGCGCTCTGGCATGATATCCAGCTGCGGCTGCTGATGTGGGGATGGCTGATCCTGTTGTTTATCCTCCCGGAAGTTCTTGCGACGCGGCTTTTCCCGAAGCGTAAGTTTAAGGATCAGCCGGATTTGTATAGGTGGCTTTGTGGAGTTGGAGCAGTGGGGAATATTCTGATGATGATGGCGGCGAATTTGGTGGGATTTGCGGTGGGGCTGGATGGGTTGAAGGGCCTGGTGCAAGGGATTGCGGGAACCTGGAATGGTGTGGTGTTTTTACTAGGGGCATGTGGTGCGCTGTTCACGGGGGCACAGGTGATGTTTGAGATCAGGGAGGAGGAGATGAGGCAGGGAATCAAGATGAAGACTTAGACGCACAGGTTTGGTCACTAGAAACTACATGTTTTTCCAATCCAACTAAAGCTCCGCTTGTCGTCCCTTTCAGTCGGGTATAGTACATGCAGAAATTACATCAACTAATCCTACGAATCGACATCCATCTGCTCTGCTGCCTGGCCTTGATCATCATCCCGGATCTCATGCACTGTAATGTACTTGCTCAAGTCCTCCTTGGTAATCACCTTCTCATTCAGCACCGCGGTCGTGCCTCGTGGGAACCGATAATTCCGCTCCTTTTGCTCCCTTTGATTCGGCTTGATATAGTTTCGCAGCAAAGTCGCCTTCTCCTTGGTGATGACGCATACGTCGACATTGGAACCTGAGCCCAGATCATTAAATATACCCGCTTGGATTGCATCGGAGGCAAGCTTGACGGCCTCGTCGCGGCTCATGCTTGGTTTCCACTGTGTCTCGAAGACAGACATGGCTGCCAGAGAGCCAGAGCCCATGGTAACGTAGGGAAGCTTGTCTGTGCTGCCGTGGGCGTGAACGGTGAAGAGGTGGGCGCCGGTGGGATCAACGCCAGCAACCACGAGGTAAGCGCCAACATATCCTTGGTATCGGAATAGATGTTGCTTCAGCATCGTCATGCATGTTACGACTCGTGGTTTACGGCCTGTCGAGAGTGAGTGCAGTTCGAGATTGGATGAGATTAGCGCAGTCGTGAACTCGGTATCAGCGGCGGTTCCAGCTCCAGCACACCAGATTTGGGGAGCTATGTAATGGAGCTTCTCGCAGTTCTGGAGAGAATTCTGTTAGCCTAGAAAGGTTGAGGTAGGATGGTGAGGCTGGAGCCACCTTGTCTGCTACTATCGGCCCACTGGTTGCTCTGGTATCTGCTGCAATAACAACGCCTCCATCATAAAGACAGCCTACGATCGTAGTACCAGTGCTTGTAGCTTTCGGAAGAGGTACACCTTTGGCATGGAGAGCAGCATTACGGTTGTGATTGGAGAAGTCGAAGCCTGGCATGACGTTGTCGGAGTCGGCTCAGCTCAGAAGGGAAGTAGCTCCTTGATGAATTTTTACAGAATGCGAAGTTTGGAAAAGCAAATTGAGATAAGAGATCAAACGTGGGATTTGCCGGCGGGAGAATTCAGGGAGCTCGAAGAGATGATGACGGATCGAGGTCTCCAGGCATCGGCCGCGGACGCGGCGAGACGTGGAGAGCTCCGCGCTTCACACAGGCAGCGCGAAGGCAAACACGACAAAGTCTAAACGAAAATAAGCTTCCACCCTCCCAAGGCTCACTCTTCACTGAGCTGAGCTGAGCTGAGCAGAGCAGTGCTGGTAGTTATCTCACTTGGCAGATTCCTATCGTCAGTTCAACACCTCCTCGCGAGCTACACTACATTCACATACAACCAGTCCATCAAATTTACCACGCATTCCCTGATTTTCGGCCCAAGACACCATGCTTTGCTAAAGCAGTACTGTTCCGGTTCCTGCTCCTATCAGCTCTTTTCGAGCATTATCATCGGCCTGAGAAGAGCTTAGTCAAAATGGACGCGCAAGCTCAGGTTCGCGACGATCTTCAAGAAATACAAACAGAGGTAAAACAGCACCGGCTTCCTGCAATGTCTGAGTATCGCTAATATATCGCGGCTAATCTAGGCACTTGGCTTCACAGCGCTCTCGGGAGAGTCTAAAGTCCGGCTATTACCTTCGCCATGGCCCACCGACGCTCTTCCCGCACCTACTTCGTCTCTCGTCAGTATCGCTTCAGGAAAGGGCCTGCTCGCAGCTGCTGGACCAGAGCAACTGGTGGTTGCCTCTACCGCGTCCGTACGGCAGGCCTTCGAGAGTCAAGAAGGTGGAAAAGTCAAGAGCTTCACTCCACAACTGACCATCCCTGCTCCTCGGGTCTCACAAGTAGCATTTTCCTCTGATGAGAATTTTCTTGTCATATGTGCTGAGAGTGGGGGTGGACTTGCTATTTATGAGGTAGCAGCCATTATGCAAGGCAACCAGCAACCAGCATCTCAAATCGGGACCAACGGGATTGCCGTACGAGCTTTGGTGCCCAACCCAGCAACAGACTTTGCCTATTTCTTTTCCATCGTTACGAGCAACGGACAGCTGATGCTGGCCAATTTGAACGAAAAGCAGCTCATGTCCGGCCCACAAGGACCAGCGATCAAAGAGGGCGTGAGCTGCGTCTCCTGGAGCAAGAAGGGCAAACAGCTAGTCGCTGGGATGGGAAATGGTACGGCCATTCAGATGACTCCTGACGGTACCGTCAAGGCAGAAATACCAAAACCATCAAATTTGGAGGGAGACCAGCATGGTAAGTGACTTAGCTCGGGGCTATTATTATGTTGCTAATTGTCGACACCAGTGTCTGCTATATCATGGCTTTCGAATGACGAGTTCTTAATCGTATACACTCCAACCTCTTCTACTTATGAGGGCCCTCCGGATTCCACATTTCAGCTTGTGACGAGGCAGAAGGGCACATCAAACTATGCCTTTCAGAAATTCTTTGATCCGAGCCCACCATTTGGATTGAACCGCTTCCCCCCTTTCTATTACATTAATCGTCTTTACGACTTTCCTCCGGATCTAAAAGATCTACTTATCATTGCCTCGACTTGCTCGCCGGAAATTGGTCTCGTCTCTAAGTCCGAGAAGCCTCTTTCAAGCGATGAACCAGCAGAAAAAATCACCAATACTTACACCGCCACCGGTTTAGCTCTTGACCATCGTCGCGCTCAACTCCCTTATAGCGAAGACATGAGCGACACTTCGCCTATCGGAACTGCAATTGATCTTTCTAGCCGGGATCTGGTCAAGAGACCAATCCCCGGTGATGAGTTGGAAGAGTCAACCACCCCTCTACCTGCATTGGTGGTCCTGAATCATGAAGGTTTACTGTCAGAGTGGTGGATCGTGTACAACGACTCCGTCCGACAGGGAACTGCGTATCCGTCGCTAATTGCAGCCGGTGGTGGACAACAAGCAAGGCCGCCGACGGCTACATCTCCCGTTGCATCCGGCACTTCAAATGCATTTGGGGGCTCAATGTCAAGACCAGCGGCTCCAACATTTGGGCAGAGTACTTCACCTGGTATGGGTATGAACAGACAATCTGTCTGGGGCGGACCGGCGGGCACCAGTTCCACGCAGACAGGAGGCTCAGCATTTGCAAAGCCAGCATTCGGTCAGCCCGCGTTCGGCCAACCTTCTCAACCTACATCAGCCTTTGCCCAACCTTCACAACCTAGATCGGCCTTTGGTTCACCTTCTCCACTTGGAGCTTCTTCGGGAAATGCAACATTTGGTTCGGCTGGCAGCCTTGGCAACAAGCCCTCGCCTTGGGCTTCTTCTAATACCCAGGGGGATTCAGCTACGAAACCCGCACATTCTTTTGGGGGGGCCGGGACAGCAAATTCTTCACCTTTCGCCAAACTGGGCGACAACAAGCCAGCAGCATCACCTTTTTCAAACACTTCATCATCCTCACCTTTCGCTTCTACAGGACAGAAAGCAGGTGGCTTTGCCTCATCGAGCTTTGGGAACAATAATCAAAACAAACCTCCCGGTATGACACCAGAACCTAGCTTTGGCTCTACAGTTGATCTTGGCTCAACAAACTCAGGTAGTTCATTTGGTCAACCATCGACACTGGGCAGTGGATTGTCAGCGTGGGGTACACCATCTACAAGCTCTGGCGCATTCAGTGCACAGCCAGCTACCCAGACTCAGGAGATGGAAATGGGAGAAGACAGTGTCTCGACGCAGAAGCCGGCCGCTCCCTCGACCAGCGGTTTTGGCCTTGGCTCTGGAGGTTTCAAACTTGACTCTGCATTCAAGGGTGATGGAACTGCGAAAGACGATTTACCCAAACCCAAAGATACAGGTTCTGGGCTTTTCAGCATGGGCTTGGGCGATGCTCTTGCAGAAACACAACACGCACCCACTACACCTATCAAGAAAGAACCTGAGGAACCCAAGATCGCAGAACTTTCGACTACACCAGTTTCTCCACCGAAAGGAGTACAGCCCCCGAAAGCTGGAGCGCCCAGTATTGTGAGCGAACAGCCAGCCGCGCCCGCTGACGCTCCGTTACCTCCTGACCCGACCAGTGCGAAATTTAGGGCTAAGCAGCTAGAGATGAATGCGAACATGCCTCCAGGAGTAGGAGGTCCCACACCGAAAGCTACTGCTCCCCAGAACGAGCCTCCAAAGTTGGAAGAATTACCACCACTCGCCGGAAGCCCGCCTATTGATCTCGGTGAAGGCTCGTCACCACTCTCTGAAGTACCCGAAGAGAGCCTGGATCAGCCAAAAGAGAAGCCAGATCAAGTGCCAAAAGATTTGACACCTGCAGCAAAGCCTAGCCTCTCCTTCACGCCAGTATCCAAGCCACCCCAAGAATCGGAGGTATCCACGACTCAAAAATCACAACAGCCTTCTACAACGCCATTTGGCCTTCCTCCAAAGCCAGCTGCGGCGGAATTTCCTCCTCCGACCACACGTCCCATTGCAAGCCCACGCTCTCCGAGTCCCACTCGTAATTTCACAACCCCAGCGGCTCCATCTGGCAAACCTTTGGTTCCTCCGCTTGGCGGAAGTCGCCCTCCTTCCCGACCGACCTCACGCAATGAGCGACCTCTTTCTCGTTCCAACTTTTTCGGTGCCTCCGGCGTTCCCCGTCGGGACTCCGGTTCGCGGACCCCTCAGCCTCATACCCAATCCCAACTTCAGCAGGCTGTTCCCAAGGCTCCACAGCCCGGACCCGAGGTCTCCGATCTCCGAGACGAAGAAGATGAGCGGATCCGGAAACTTCTCGATAGCGAGATAGAGCCAACAAAGACCTTGGATCCCTTTATTGCTCACCAAGATTACGCCGGCTCAGAAGAGAAGACAGGTCTCCTGGGGCAGATGGAGAGGACCTACCGCGACATCAACTCCATGCTCGACACCCTCGGTCTCAACGCCCGCGCCCTCCGCGCCTGGACCCTGGGCCAACACGACCTCGCCAAGGACGGCGGCCGCACCCTCGACGATCTCGACCACGACGACGAATTCGACGACTGGTGCCTCATCGAACTCAGCGACCTCACGGACATCCAATCCGAGCTCAGCGACCAGCTCGACGCCGGCCGCCTCACGGACGTCCCCACCAAGATCCACGACGTCGCAACCCTGCACCACGACACGCACCGCCTCCGCACCCGCACCAAGGCGCTCCGCGCCGCCCTCGACGCTTACACGGATCCGGCTAAGGTCGCGACCCAGCGCGCGCAGCCGCTCAGTGCCGAGCAGAATCAGCAGCAGACGGAGCTCCGTCGCGCTTTTGCGCACTTTCAGACTGCGCTGCATGAGGCGGAGGAAGGCGTTTCGCTGCTTCGCGCGAAACTCGCGTCGGTTGTGCCTTCTTCGTCATCGTCGAAGAATGGCGAAGGCCAAGGCAGCAGTGCGGGAGGAGCAGGAGGAGGAGGTGGTGGAGCACCGACGGTCGAAGCCGTGCGTCGCACAATCGAGAAGATGACGGCGATGGTGGAGAAACGACATAATGACGTTACGGTGCTCGAGGTGCAGATGCGGAAGCTGCGCAAGGGGATGGCGGGGCTGAGTCTGGCGGATGGTGGTAGTAGTCCGTACGCGAACGGTGCCGGGGCACAATTGGTGAAGAGGGAGGTGGGAGACGAGGATGAGGATGCGAGTCCGTTTCGCACGCCGCCCAGCTCGCGGGGGCGCGGAAGATTGGGGGCGTCGATGATAGGCGCACCACCGCATTCGGCGGGGTCGTCGTCGGTCATGTTTAGGACGCCGGAGTTGAGGCGCAGTGTCATGCCTGGCACGTATGCGCTGGAGTACTCGCCGAGTGCGGGGAGTGCGAGCGTGCATTCGAGTCCGATGGCGAGGAGGGGTTTGGGTGCGAGTGGGCTGGGTGCAAGTGTGAGGAGCAATGGGAGTGTGGTTACGCCAAGGAAGAAGATGAGTGGGGTGTCGGAAGGCGATGTGCAGAGATATAATGAGAAAGTCGACGGGCGGAAGCGTATCTTAGGATCGTTAAGAGAAGCGGTGGAGCGTAAGGGCGTAAGAGAGACGAAGTTGGATAATTAGACGACTGTATTAGTATCTAGATAGCTTGACGAACCATCAGAGATGCTGGAAAGCTTTGAGCTCAAGCGTAGTTGCATTGCTTCTAATTGTAAAATAGCGAAAACTCTATCCACAAGACTTTGGTGGCCTTAATTTGTATCTGCTGCTCCCTCCCGTCCATGTTGTCCCGGCCGAGGATGACTGGAGGCTGAGGAACTAGTTTTCATAATACAACATATTCCATAATTAAGATAGTAATAAGAGAGAAAGAGCAGTCTAAGAAAAAAGGCTCGACACCGTTCGTATTGAATTAAGAAAAAATAGCAAAATTCGCCTTTTGGAAACAGGAGGATTAATAATAGAAAATGGATTTAAGTGGCAAGATCTAGTCATCGAGATTTTGTCTCAGTAACGAAAAATATGGGCAACCACCCCAATTGAAGATGACTTCGAATCAGCGTAAAATCTAGAACTTGTACTGTCCAATGGTAGTTGGTGGTCAATCAGAATTGAGTGAGTACCGGGGCACCGGAAACAAGTAATCGTGGAGAGGAAGGCTACCACGCGATCACATCATCCACATCCCGGGTATCCAGCTCATCGGGCTCGAAGCTCGAGAATATCAGATCTACATGAGCCTATCACGCTGCAGCTAATTCCTTAAGGCTCTCCCAGGGTAGCATTCTGCATGTGGCAACACTGCGGTGACTAGCAAGTAAACTCTGACAGGGCGTGATGTGCCTCCAGGAATCTTGCTGGGTCGGGCCGTTCTACTGCAGGAAGATCTGGTTCCAGTCTCTGGGGTCGTGAGGATGATATTGGTCTGCCCATATATCCATTGAAAATGTCTTCATTGATGTCAGGCCTCACATCTTTGGAGATGGTCGTTCAGCTGGGTATTTCTGCACCAAGATTGACGAAAGACAGACCATACTCTTCGATCGAGGCAAGCATGTACAGTACATTCAATCATCGAGATCATGTTGCTGCCGCGTCCAACGCCACAAACCTTCAAGTCGTGGATAAGTGTTGTTGTCTGGTCTCAAGCTGACAATTCTTTCTGAGCCTTATCAGTAACGTCCGAAAGACCAATCAGAGTCGTCCATGGAATCGCTCTAGTGCGCTTGGCAGGACGGCCGCGATCCTCTGCCGCGGAAGCGAAAACACTCGCGTCGACCAGGACCCAACAATTGCGGTATAGCCGGGAGATCAGTGCTGCCGCCTTTGCCAATGAGGGGCTAGGCGATGAACTCGGGAGCTGAGGCTGATTTCGTAACTCGGTGACCACAGTGCGAACTGATAAGGAATTGCAGGGCAAATCGATGACCGATGCCGGGGGTCATAACTCGTCGAGGATTTCCCCGGAGTTGCTCCAGCATCCCGCGCCAAGGTACGTCATCACACGTTGGCTGAGCTAAAATGTTTGCAAATTCGTGACCGGGATCTGGGGATGGGATTCTCTTGGCAGTAATGCGAAATGGGATGCAATTGCTCGTCAAAGGGCTATAGAACAGTCTTTGGGCACGAAATGGAGCTCGGCTGCACGATCCAAGCATCAAGCTGATGTTAGCTGACATGTTAAGAGCTCATCTATGCATTTGCGATCATGGAAAAATGCATATGACGAGGATTAGTGCAGGAGCCAATCCCCACGAAAGCTGGAAGGCCAATCCCAGTCTAGAATAAGTGCAACTAGCAGTACCCACAAAGGGTTTTCAACGCCAAGGATAGATAAGAAAGTGGCGTGGGTGTTGCGCTTTTTCGGTATCGACCAGGTCTTTGAGCCTTAGAGCCCCAGCTTTCGGATTTATATCGTTCTTCCCTATCCTTTCCTTCCACTACTTACTCCAGGTTCCATCTTTTCTCCTCCTATCCCACCGTCCCTCCGGCGGTTGAGGCTTGCGCATGCACTCGACTCAGGATCCGGCCAACGGAAGACATCGGGTTTCCAATCAGTGATATATTATATCTGTGAAATCATTTCATTTAGCGTAACGTCTAGGTTCAAAGTGTCTCGGGAGTCAAGATGTCTTACACATGGGCGGGGCCGCCAACTCTCAATGCAAACTATACCGGGGGTGACGGAGGAGATTCGAGTAGGTTAAAAAAAATTTCTTGATCATCAGCATCACTGCCATGTGTATTTACATTACAAATGCAAAACAGTCATTACGCTGGTCGAAGCTAGACAAATCCTGAGAGTCCACTAACATTGAATTCTTCACAGAAAACACGAACTTGAACCAATGGTTCCAAGCGGGAGATCAGGCATACATCATCATAGCTTCGGCTATGGTGTTGGTTATGATTCCTGGTCTAGGTTTCCTCTACTCCGGGTTGGCACGACGAAAATCCGCACTGAGCATGATATGGGCGTGCATGGGTTCCTTTTCCATTATTACCTTCCAATGGTATTTCTGGGGTTATTCTTTGGCATTCAGCAGCAACGCCAGCAACGGTTTCATTGGAGACCTGAAGCATTTCGGCCTACAAAATACCCTGGCAAATCCTAGTCCCGGAAGTCCTCTCATTCCAGAGTTGCTTTATTCTTTCTACCAGGTATGCGTGCTTGGAAATGTCTTCAAAATTGAAGCAGTGTACTGACTCCGAGCCAGATGCAATTCTGTGCCACGACTGCCGCTATCGTTATGGGAGCGGTCGCTGAAAGAGGTCGACTGATCCCAGCCATGGTTTTCACTTTCTGTTGGGCAACGCTCGTCTACTGCCCAATCGCATACTGGGCATGGGGCTATAACGGATGGGCGTACAAGTGGGGTGTCCTCGATTATGCCGGTGGTGGACCTGTCGAGATCGGTTCCGGCTTGTCTGCTTTGGCCTACTCCTGGGTCCTCGGCAGACGTCAAGAGAAGATGATGCTCAACTTCCGTCCTCACAACGTTTCTCTGATTACGCTGGGTACGGTGTTCTTGTGGTTTGGTTGGCTTGGTTTCAACGGTGGCTCTTCGTTCGGGGCAAACCTCCGTGCAACAATGGCATGCTGGAACTCAAATTTGACCGCCATGTTTGGTGCTATTGCCTGGGTCCTGCTTGACTGGAGATTGGCTCGGAAGTGGTCTATGGTTGGTTGGTGTTCTGGATGCATTTCTGGACTGGTCGCTGCGACTCCAGCCTCTGGGTTTATTACTCCATGGGCTAGTGTGATTCTCGGTATTGTTACGGGTGTCGTGTGCAACTTTGCCACTAAGAGTAAGTCTGAATGCCGGGATAGACTCGGTTCCATTGCTAATATGCCCCTTTTCAGTTAAATATTGGATTCGAATTGACGACGCTATGGACGTGTTTGCCGAACACGGTGTCGCTGGCATGCTGGGACTTCTCGCCAATGCTATTTTCGGTGCAAGCTACATCATCAGTCTCGATGGTGTCAACGTGTACGCCAGCGTCGGGATCAAGGGCGGCTGGATCGAGCACAACTACAAGCAACTCTATCAGCAATTCGCCTATATTCTTGCGGCTACCGGCTGGGCTTTTGTCATGAGCGCTCTCCTTGCCTTCGCCATAGACAAGATTCCCGGCTTGCATCTTCGTGCCTCGGAGGAAGCAGAACTACTGGGTATGGATGATGACCAGCTTGGTGAGTTTGCGTATGACTATGTCGAGGTCAGACGTGACTACCTTGCCTGGACGCCAGCAAAGAATGAGCCGCACAAGAGCGATCACGAGATCCCACAGGGCGATCGTCATGGCATTCCGCAGCATCAGCAGATGTTGGAGGGTAAAGAGCCGAGCGAGAGTAGTGGTGGCGAGCACACTGGCATTGGTGGTGATCGACACGGGATTGCATATGAAGAACATGAGAAGGAGAGGCGCGCCCATCACGGCGAGTAAATATTGTTGCCTCCACACATTGAGACTTTTGGACTGTACATTTTATACAGATGGTTCTTGGATACGCGTGATGCATTGGAACGGGTGAGGCTAGTTTGTGATACCATCTCTAAATAATCTGTCTTTTACGGCAACATCGACGCAGAACTGCATGTAGAGCAGCTGAATTGATTACCTTGTGGGGTCTTCTTGCCGAAGTCTCCCAAGCGTCGATAGCTGAAATCCGTTCCTTGTGTTGGAAGATGATGGTATCAAGGTGAATCGATGCTGCAAACTCGAGCTAATGCGTTGATCGAGCTACTCCAAGTGACTCAGGCTTTCCTTATCTTTGCCAAGGAAATCATCCGGAGATGGCGGCCTGTGGAAGAGATGGGGGCCAATCTTGCGACACATTCAAGGTTGTGGGAAGTATGAATATTCTAGAATTGTCAGACATCCTTGAATGCGCATCAATCCTGCAGGACCGGGAGTATCGATGGATCGGTGGAATTATGACAGATCTGTTGCATCGATAGAATCGATACAATCTTAGGTCCTTTACACTAGTATAGCCTTACATAAGCACAGCTGTTAGAATACCTTTTCCTTCCTCCAAGAGAGGAGTTTCCTTTTTCCTCTCAAAGCATCCTTTCATGCAGAGTACTTCGCCATCTCAAATTATCCCGAAAGACCGAGTGACTCAAATCGTCACCAAGTTTAGACTCCGCTAGAATAGATGCCAATAGCTTAAGGTACTATATCCAACATCGAGCAGACTCCCTAGTGCTTTGCTACGCCTCACTTTAGAGTCCCAAATCTATAGCATTGTAGAACTTGTCCAGGTAATTTATGATAGAAAATGGATGTGCCGGTCGCCGCAAATACTTTGGGAGTGCTCGGAGCTGTTTGCTGGTCGGTCCAAGTAAGAATTTGGTATCCTAGCAAAGCTTAATCAAGGTGGCAAAGCTGATATTTCACAGTTGATACCACAAATCATTATAAACTATCGACGACATAATACAGTTGGTCTTCAGCCGTCGATGATGATTTTGTGGGCCTGGGCGGGTGTACCACTCGGAATATACAATATTGTAGAAAACTTCAACATCGCCCTACGTATTCAGCCGCAGATATTGATCACTTTGAGTCTTGCAACCTGGATACAATGTTATTATTACGAAAAAGTTGGTTGGCTCACCTGAATGTCTCCAATTGGCTTTGATTAACGGCTGTATAGCACTGGTCAGTCCTGCAAGCACTTGCTCTCGTGCTTCCTCTCGCCAGCATCATGGGCGGTATTGAAGCTGGCTTCATAATTGCTCTCCGTATTGCTAAAAACAGAGGATTGCAGTGGCCCATTACCCTTATGGCAGCCCTCTCTGCAGCCCTGCTCGCTGCCGGAGTTCTACGGCATTACTGGGACATCTACCGGCACAAGACGGTCCGGGGCATTTCATTCATCTTTGTTGGAATTGATGCAATGGGCGATTTGACATCGCTGATATCTGTCTTTTTCCAGCCAAAGCTTGATACCCTCGGCATGGTCATCTACGGTACCGAACTTGTGCTGTGGATTGGTGTATTCATTGCTGGAGGATACTACAATCTCATACCTTGGTTGCGACGGAGACTGAGGAATAAGGGGTCTAGCAGAGCCCATGCGAGAGAGGCGCAGTGTACCGGAGAACCAAACAATCGGATTGCCTTGCACGATTTACCTTCTTCGACGTCCGTCTTCCGTACACCATCAGGTTTGGATTCCACTGTGAGAATGCGGGCGCAAATAGCCGAATGAGATGGCAACATTCGCGTCCGTCAGACGAATGCTCTTATGGCGGGGCGCGAGTAACAAAATAACGCGAACACCTCTGGAGATGCTCCCAACTGAATATCCCACATCTGATTAGATATTCTTCGAATCCCATCTCCGGTCCAATCGTGACAATGGACCTGACGGCCATAACACTTATGGAGGGACCACCAAGTGGTGTCCGCCCTTTTCTATCGCCCGCGTGGGCGGTACAGGAAGGGCTACCAGGGTTATTCATAAATCTTAATGGATGAGTAATGCTCTTCGATAATTGGTGAAGCCTATCAACACTCCCGCAAGCATGCGAGCTGTTCTTTGTCTCTTGATACCAAAAGTGGTCACACAACGTTGGCCGATCACACTCCATCAACGGTCGCCGCTTCCTCACCAGGCTTCAACATCACCTCTGCCGCGAAAAGCCGGGCTCCTGACTATTCAGACGTCCATTCACCGCCTCAAGCCTCCGCTTCAATTCCCCACATGATCCCTCTATTCGCTCACCTCCGGATTTTCAAGCTCTCCACACGGGAGTGTGCGTCACTTGGCTCGCCAGAACTGGGTTATTCCCCACGAGCTCAGCAACAAATTGTATCAATCATCGCGGCACTGCAACCTGCCTAGTTCATCAAGATCCCGTGCTCATTTTGTGCATTCGAATTACCTCTCATTTTTCTGTGTACGATAGCACAGTTCTTGTGCTGAAACTTGTCGCCCTTGGCATCTGCCAGGCTGCGGAGTTGCAAAAGCTCAAATCACCAGAACGGTCCTCTACGAGCTTCTTCGCTCTCGCCATCATATCGGCGGAATCATGACGGAAGTGCAACGCACACGCGCCAACTCGAGCCTCTCGAATGTCAATCGCTTCCGTGCTGAGAGCGTCAGCAGCCTGAGGGGGCCACCGCATAATACTCCAGACACACAGTCGGTGTGGGGAGTCGCAAGCGAGCATAATCCAGATCTTGACGATGTCGATGACCGTCTTGCGACAACTTTTGCCAATGGCGGAATGGGTCAACCAACATTCGTTCCCGAGAACACGCCACGCAGTAGCACACCTGCTAGCCACATTCGAGCCGTCGTCAACAATCTACCTAGTATTGATGAAAAGATTGAGCCACTGCCGCCGAGTAAGTACTCGGTGACCACCCAGTCACCTGCCGAAGATCGAAGCGAGCTTGAGCAAGATGATGTACCCGTCATTCTAGGTGAGTGCCGAATCGGGAAAAATCTAATCAGAAGCTTCTGACATGCTTAATCTCAGATGAGGAGCACGACAAGCAATATGGACGCCAACTGTCTCCAGCAAACGGGGCCGAGGGAGTCAGAGAACACTCCGATTGGCACGACGAAGTCCAGGCCGACCTTCGACGTAACCTCATCCGCCTTAGCAATCTGGCTGATGATGACCACGCCCGAGATCCTTCGCTGACTTCCAATACCCACTATCGCAATCGTCTCCTGTTCTGCTTGCGCAACTCGCCACGCTCCGGTCTCTACGATGGCTCAGTCGAGCTTCTAGCCAGCAAGCTGGAGGATTTTCGCCTTGCGGGGAAGAAATTAACACCATCCGATTCGTCTGAGAGCGAAGAAGCGACTGGAATGAAGCCTAGCGACAGTAACGAAGCGATGGCTGGCAGCTTTATCAAGGACAAGGAGCCGGCTGCCCACGATACAAACGAGCGATACCTTAATATGGTCCCAGTCTGCGAGTTTGACAATGTGAAGCGGAAGGTTGAAGGGCTAGTGAGCTTGTTTGGTGACATGCTGCAGGCGCAGGAGAAGGCAGGTATCGATGTGTCTAACGTGAAAGAGGAGCTGAGGAAGCTTTGACGGCTTGAGACCCCGGATGGCAGTAGGTCAATCCGAATAATGCGGTCTGGGAAGATTGATGTAACTGTAAGCATGGGGGGCGGGTGGGCTAAAAGTAACACGGCAGGTTGGTGGCTTTGTTTGTTTGCGGCGAAGGTACTGTGGCGTAGCGACCACATGACGATTGCGGTCTTTATTGTCTCTCTTTCATGGGAGACGCGTGTAGGCGGAGAGCGAATAGCTGAAATACTTGCTGGCTAGCTTTTGAACTCCAATGGCGACCAACGACGCGTCAACGTTGTGCAAAACTTCCTGCCCATTATTTTCAGCACGAGATATTGCTCTTAGAGAAGACGGGGGAACAGATGCTAAGCAATAGTATACTTGGCGGTTGATAGGTCTAACAGTAGGCTCAGCAGTAAGTCTTCTCTATCCAATGCCCTCATCCCCCGACCACTCCTCCTTCGGCTAATCTTCCAGTTCAATCACATCCTTGATCTCAGCTAAATAATCATCAAAACTTTTGCAAAAACCAATTACTTTCTGCAGATGGCTGACCCCAATCTTTCCTGCCGGAAATCTGCTGACTGCCTCGCAGTCGTATCTACATTTCTGGTTTGTCTTCCGTTCATTGGAGGCCGCGCAACACCCGGTAGAGACTAGTTGCCTCCCTGAGCTGGTGACGACCTCCGAGCGTATTTACGAGGGTTTTCGCTGCCGAGATTGTGGAATGATGCTCCTTTTCTAAGTCCTTCCGTACATTAAGAATGAATTCTTGGAGTATCTACTATCCGCTCATCATAAAATTGGCCAATTCCTTCGAGAAAGATCCAAATTCTCTCAACCTTATCGACAATTTATTTTCTCCTATCTAATTAATACCTATGCCGAGCTACACTGTTGAAATTCACCGTCACAGGTGGGACTAGTCGAATCAACACTGGATCTCTGCTGTTGACGTTCGCAAAACGTATCTTCGTCATACCGATGAAATACTTATTAGCGGCCGAGACCATATCCTTGTAATTCTGCTTCATATTCGTTTACGGAATCAAGATTCTTACTATTATGGAACGAGCTTGGTAAGGATCTCCAGGTAGAGGAGCTTTCCAACTACACGATCCCATGGATTCAAAGAAGAGAGATAATACGAGTGCCAATATGAATGTATAGTTCTCTGTTCATGCTACCAGATATTTCTCTCGACGCATCTATCCCCAAGATCACTTCCCCTAATACGGCACTGGATCCTGCTTTGTACTTCTTCTCAACGTCTACTGAGTCGGCAGACCAGCCAACAGACGAGCCTTATCCCTTTTTAAAGCCGTCTCAAGCGAATTAAATGGGATGCCAAACTTAGCCTGCACCTCACCGGAAAGTTTCGATAACGGACTTAGGTCTTTAAAATTGGCCCAAACTTGGAATTTTTGCCCAAAGACGCTCAACCCGAGCTCCTCTAGCTCCACAGGAGTCCGTTTGACCGCTCGCACTTCCCTACCACTGACTTTGCTCACAATGGCGACTACCTCTTCCATGGTAAGTATTTCGTTTGAAAGACTGATCTCCTGACCTCCGAACTTCCCTGGGTCCTGGAGTGCAGCTGTGGCATACTTCGCAATGTCGTCGTTATCCGTATAACCCAATTTGGCGTTGTCGTTCATAAGCTGGTCCACCTCACCATGCGTGGCGAGACGAGGGAAATTGTTCTGGGAGCCGGGCAAAAAGAAATCAAAGTGTATGACACCGGGCCGGAGGATCGTATAGGCTTTGAACTTGCCACGGCGGACGATGTCCTCCACCTCGGCTTTGGAGCTCCAATATCCATGCAACTCGACCTCCTTGGTGTCGTCATCATCCCAAAACTTTCGATCCTCCGTGCACATGGTGGTGCTTGCGACGAGGCTCTCGACGCCGGCTTCCTCGCAGGCCTTGACGATGGTTTTCGCCTGGATGACTTCGAGGCCGGGGAAAGGAACGGTATTCAGGAAGGCGCCTTTGCAGCCTTGTGCCGCGCTGTGGACGTCGTCGAAGTTCTTGCTCTCGCCTTGGAAGAGTGTAATAGAGGGGTGGTGTAAGGTTGGAGGGACTTTCTGGACATCGCGGACCAGGGCGTGGATTTTGACGTCTCCAGTTAGGAGGTGTGCGATGATATTTTGGCTCTGTTGGCCAGTGGCTTGAGTAATTAGATAAGTAGCCATTTTAGGTTCTTTTGATAGGGCGAGGCTTTGACTTTTACGGGAGAGTTCGAGAAGAATGTGTAGTTTTATGTGGCTCTGTGGATTTCGACTGGAATTTCAGACTATTATATACATGTTCAACTTTACTATTATTGTCATGTCGCTCTTTGATTTATAATCCATTACAAGGCGATTGCACTTTTATTGTCGAAAGCAAGTGGAGGCAGATGAAGGCGTGAGAACCACTTCCTATGCGCGGATATGGACGTGGCTTAGACCAATTAGAATAGCTATGAACACGGTTCAAGGGATAGCTGTAGGACCTCGGCGGGCCACCAGTACCGAAGAAGTTAGCTCAATCTCTTAGTTTCGAGGAAAGTTGCTTTAGGTGGGTCCATCAGGGCGAAGCTCGTCTGACTAATTGCCCAACACCACAGCAATAGCGGATGGGATCGGCATAACTTTGAACGCTTTCCTCACACTTCATTCTATGCGGCCGCTGTCATTTTCTAAAAGAAACATCAATGATCAATGTGGCGGCTCATGGTCAGGCGCCCCATTGATGGCAACTTTCTCCGAGACCTTCGGTCTTAGTCTTCGGACTTACATCCACATGTTCCAGCCATCAGCGACCAACACATTTATGAACTAGAGTTCGATGCGTGGAGTGGTTTCTCTGCATGATGAAAGCGCGAAAAAGCTGCTGGACTTGTACAGGTAAGTGCCAAATTACTGACAGCGCCCCGATCTTTCAGCTTACCCCTGATGCCCCTAACTGCTTTCTGTAGCCCGCAAAATCCAGTGCGATGGAAGACTGCCCACATGTACGAATTGTACAAGAACTCAGCGATATTGTCAGGGATATGAACTGCGCTTGTCATGGCCTAGATATGGGGATACAAAACGTGCGATCGTGGGACCCAGGATTCCAGATGCTGTGACGTCCTCAAGTCCGCCATCAAAAACCTTCTGCATCAATACCACTGGGCATGACGTAGAGCTGCATATTCGGCTTTCCTCTCGAATGCAAGCTCGTCCTCTGACTTCTCTCCCTCAAGATCTATGGAAGCAGCATGGCTTACGAGCGAGCCATACGGATCTACTCAATTACTGTAAGTTGAAAACAGTACTTTGTGGCGTCTTATGATGTTAGCTTATATTTAATCTGTTAACGCTATCTGTAGTTTACAATGCAGCGCATCTATCCCTGGGCACATTTGGTGTGGCCACTTCACAAGTTCGAGACGTACTCTTAAGCATGGCTTCAGCCGGAGACACGCCATCTGCGCTTGCTGTGCTGTATGCGCTGCTTGCTTTCTCCGCACTCCATTGGAGCGGGATCAATGAGCAAGCCATGCAGCTAAAGATACTAGCTCTTCAGTGCCTATCTGGTTCACTGAAAGAAGGGTCACTTAGCTTGGCAAAGGCTTCTCAACATGTGGCGGCATCTATGCTTTTGGGGGCTTTCGAGGTGAGTGACGGAATAATCACGATCTCATTGGACGTGAATGATTATATTGAACGTCGTTTACAGATACTGCTACCATCTGAGAGCTCAGGAGAGTGGGTATGGCACATCTGGGGAGCCATGGATATGATTCAGGCGAATCAGCTGATGAACCAATCTTACGGAAGCAATACAGCGCATTTGATTGATTGGGTGTACTATCATAACGTGCTTTCCCGCTTCGCCATGCATCACTGGCGCGATAAGCCATCGCATGCGAAGATATCAGACACCGTCCAGACTGGCTCAACGGCGCTCCATTGTTCGTCTCTAATGAGATACCAGCCTGTCAGTGGCGCTCAAATTGTATGCATTGCTATCATTTACTGCTGACTAACTTAATTGCAGTTGCCGCCCTCGCCAAATCCTACGTTCGCCATATTGAACTTGCTAACCGAAGTATGCGATACCCTGCTTGATCCTTGGGACCCCAGAAGCCGCGATAGCACGTACCATGATCAACTCCAAGTTCTTGGAGCAAGATTGAAGAAACTCTCTCTCCAAGCAGACTTAACAAAATCCGAGACCGATGCCACTATCGCTGTAGACCTTTACCAGGTAGCGACACGAGTTTACCTTGCTCGAGCGTCGCAAAGTCCTTGGGAACAGCGCGCAGAGCTTGATGCTTTAATCGATGAAGCATTCAAAGGACCCGTCAGGAATTGTATTTGCGAGCATTTCTTCCCACTTCTCATCCTCGCCTGCGAGGCACAACGGGATGAACAACGAGTCGCAATCCTCAACCTACTCGACAGAGTCCAGCGCGATGCTCGCATCCGGAGCGTTCAGGTGGTCAGAAATGCCATCCAGTCGATCTGGGTCCAGCAGGATCTGAGCGCAGATAGCGAAGTGTTGGTGAATTATGCTAGTGTTATGAGCGCTGCGATCAACTCTAGTAGCACTATCCAATCGTTCGCGTAAGCAGGCATTACGCGCAAATGTCCAACCACCCACACGATATTGAAATGCAGTATTTGCTGGAGTATTTTTTTTGTCGCTTGATTGTAGGGAAGGAATATTCGTCCGAAACAAGTAAGACGGTAATTTTAGGCCTAAATGGTGTATGCTTCATTCAAAAACTATAAGGCTAGTGCAGAGAAGCGTTGCAAGATTCTGACACGATATCGAAGATTTAAGAACTCCATGACGAATATTCCCTTCTATATATCTAAAAGATACATGAAAAGTCGTAAGAAGCCGTGAATCGACATACTACTTGTAGAGAAGACAGATCCTTAGCGAGGAGCATCTTTTTACAGCTACGGTGATGCATAACCTTGCTTATATGCTTAGTAACTCAGGTCAGCCCGAGGAGGTAGCGAAGATGCAGAAGAAAGTACTGCTTAGTAAAGAGCATGCGGACACAATCTGTGAGGAGGATAGAATACAAGAGGGAAAGGAATTACCCCTGAAGGAGCGAAATCAGTATTTCTGACCAGGACCGTCGCGTGAATGTACCTCAACACTCCCTCAAATGGTTTCTATACCTTTCTTTTCGATGGAATCATACACCTCACACCCATACCACCTTTTCGTACCAAACTCGCTCCCTTTCCCTCCACGCGTCCCTTACTCCTCCACCTTAATTTCCGCAGAGTCCACCATCTCCACCCTCGGCACTCTCCCATCCACTCCATCCAACAGCTCCACCGCCACCTCCTCCTTCCCGTCTCCCAGCCCCAGCCTCCGCTTCACACTCTCCAGATCCCCCTTCGCCCACCACCCCATAGATAGCGCTAAGTCCGGCGCCTCCCTCAGCACAACCCGATACGTCGTCCCGGGCTGCAGCTTCTCGAGCCGCGTGCCGCACAGATGCAGTAGCCGCTTCGGATCCGGTATGTAATCCGCCGGTAGTGCCTCTTTGTCGCTGTCGCCGAAGCTCGGGCTGATGTCCACGAGGCCGAGCGTGATGGTCTTGGTGACGGGCGTCTCCGGGTAGAGAGTCAGCAGCTCTTTGTCGAGGTTGGCCAGGTTGACGGTGGCGGTTGGAGAGCGGAGGCCGTGGACGATGGGGAAGGGGATGCGGGTGTTGGTGGGAGTGGACTCGAGCATGTAGTGGCTAGTGTAGGGGGCGGCGGTGGGGGATAGGAAGTTGTTGACTATGTAGACAGTGATGGGTTCGGTACAGTTGGAGAGGCGGAGTGTGAGGGTTAGTTCGATGGGGGTTTCTTTGTAGTTCTCGAGTGTAAAGGAGGACAGAGAAATCGATGATGGGGAGATTGAAGCGCTGAGGCTTATTTGAGGCTCCATAGGTGAAGGAAGTAGAATAAAACGGGAACTAAACGAGCAATATGGGGGTAGTGTAAGGGTGTAATAGACAACGGAATCGCTTTTAGAAGCGTTAGGCAGCAGGAAATCGTCTACTTATACACGCGTTCAATAGGCCGCCGATCTGCTGATCATGCCTTACAGAGTGTTGTTTGTGACGTCAAATGCTGTCGCTTGCAATCGATAGGTCATGTATTAAAGCCATGCCCAGGTGAAGTCAAATTTCTACAAATAGAATACGCGATAAAGCGGTGTTCTCATGTCCGATGATTCTCCAGCGCAACGCAGCACTCCCACTCGCAATCGAGATGATTGTTCCTGGTACCCTTGGATACTTTCAATAATTTGACGTAGCGATCGTATTGCATCAAAATACTGAAGGCTACATTCTACATTTTCGCACGTAATTTTATTAGGCCAGAAGTACGGCCTCAGGCATTTCTATTTCTACCGCACTTATGCGGCCAAATCACCTAATTACTCTCTCCATAAGCCACTCCATTTATCTTATGAGGCAATTTCCAGAAGCTACGTCTTCGGGTGGGCAGACTCCTGGAGCAGTGTATTGGTTATCGTGAGGATCGCTGAAAGTCTTGGGCTTGCATTTGTTTGTCCAGTAGACATGCTACAAAGAGTCAGTCTCGATTATTTGAAGAACGGCTTCTTCCAGAGTCCAGTTCGTACGTAAATTTGCAAACCATGCATAAGTATCAGCAGTCGTGGCGCCCTTAGTAGCATCCTGCCCTTGTTTTTGAAGCAAGGCTCGTGTATCTTGGGGGCCGTAAGCGAAGTCGCCTACCTCTTTCATGAAGTTGTCGCTTGTAAATAAGGGGTTCAGCGGCGTTTTGCTGACAGCATTAACGTGACTAATGAATGAAATCAACTTTGGTTATGTAAGACAGAATGAAAGTCATGGTTCTGCAGTCTTACGCCAATTCATGTACCAGAGCGTAACCTCCCAAACTCAGCATTTTCCAAGATACAAAATCGTCAAGGTTATCACAATTGATCGCACTAAGGTCGCGATAAGCATAAACATTCTTGCCTTGAGTCGTACAGAAGTGCATGCGAGTATGTGCTGGCCCCATTGCAGGTTCGTAGTCATTATTCGTATATGCCACGTTGGTCTTGCAGCCATCAGCCGGAATCAATGCCCCAATATAGTCGTTTGCATCGATTTTGATGCTAGAGAGCACATCGGCACCAGTGGATGGATCCTGGGTAGCTGGCTCAACCATGTTCTTGAAAACTTGGGTGACAGCGTCTTTGGCAGCGGGTTGGAAGTACAGAGGAAATATGGAGTCGAAAGTGCTTTGAACTTTCAGAACGCCAGAATCTCCATTGATAACTTCAACCATGTCTTTGAAAGCTTGCTTGAGGCGATTGATGTGTCCTTGTCCCGTGCCATCATTGGGAAAATTCAAGAAGTTGCTATCGGAAGGCACTCCACGACGTTCGAGACCACGGAGGCTTGGCGATTGCAAACTATGCCTGTTAGCTAATAAACAGACATTGCGGGTGGGAGGCGCGGTACTGACTCGCAATCTACTGGACTGCCTCGAGTGAGGTGTGTAATCAGCAGAACGCTGAAGGAGAAGCCAGAAAAAGAATTGAAGAGAATCATGCTATTAGAAGATAAATGAATTAGGAGAATATCTTAGGGCTTGGTATATGAAGCAATAGGCGCGATCAACGCGTACGAAAGGAAGAGAAGATAGCAGTTTGCAACAAGCAGAAGAGGGAAAGAAAGCTTTATGCTAGCAGTACATATCTAGGTAGACAGTCGCAAACCTATAAAGGTCGGCAGGATTGGCATACTAATTTAATTTCAATGATTCAAGAGAGCTTTGACAATACTAGAGATGACGTAGCAGGATCTTCCGAAAATGGGGGGCGATAATAGCTGAGATTCATCCTCGTCGAGAGAGCCGAGATATCTGATTTACTCTGCATGCAGTACTGGTTCCAAACAACTGGCCTTCGAAGTTCGCATATTGTTGGGCTCACGCAAGTCATGCCCCTTTCGCTCTTGATACCTGAAGACTTCTACGATCCGAGGGCGATTGCCTTGTGAGCGTATGCCGGTCTTGGACAACCGGACGAGCTTCTGAGTATTCGAAGTGGTTGGAGATCCGTACGACAGTGCGCCGCCCAATCAGCTCGGCTCCCTTCTCAGACAGTTGGATAGATGTCGTAGACTTGTCCTCGCCTACTCCGTATCTTCAAATCGACTCAGGTCTAGGGCGGGCCTCAGCGCAAGCCCCCTATCTCTTCCGCTGCTGAGGTCGCTGTACACGGACGTTTTTTGTATGGGATTTCAACGTACTCGGCGATCAGTCAGCATTTCAAAATCCGCCTTTTTGTTTCAGTCTGCCTTTTTGTTTCGAGATGCCTTTTTACAAGTACCCGGCCAGGCTTTGCCAGTTTCCTCACCTCCCAGCATCTCGTTCCAACATAGGTGCGCATATCATTTAGCTTCCACGAGGTTTTTAAGCTGATAGCGCAAATTCATGCTCGTATATGACCCGCTACCAAGGCAGATTCAATAGCAGAGATGACATCACCTACAGCTCTCGGTCCGTTTTCCAAAGATACAAGACAAGCAAAGCTCTATTCTTACCCTGCTGTCCTCTTCAGTGGATCTGTATATCATTACATCACTGGCTTCTGAAATTGTACTTCAAGATGTTCTATAACTCGTTTCAATCACATCCCATTCAAACTTCTACACTCATGCTGTGCATGCCTACGTAATTTTCTTTGAACCCCCTTTTGCAGTACAATCAATATGCATTCTTTGTCTCTTCTCTCGTTCCTTGCACTCCATTCGGTTGTTGTGCTGGCCGCACACAGATCTTTCAGGTCGAGTATCCCAGTTGTAACGCCGCCGGCACGGCTTGCGCCTCGGGATAATGTTCCTTGCCAAATGAATAACACTGCGGGACTGCCTCCTCTTTGCTTGATAGAGCCGATTACAGGCGCCCCTGTCACGAACTCAACATCTCAGAATGCTACTGTCACGCAATCTCCCAGCACTCCGACACCGTCATGTTCGCTACAAAACGAGGATCCTGACCAGGGCATTAACACGCAGTACTGCGTTTGCGAGTCGACAAAGACGCTGCCGCTACTTACTATCGCTTCAACAGCCGTGGAGACGGACAGTTGTGCTTATAAGTCCCTCCCCGGAACTAGAAGCGATATCACACCTACCACCGGCTTCCATTCGACCACGACCAACAGCGCTCTATGTGAAATCTGTTCGCAAGTTGGAGCATTTGCAGATGAATGCACGACCATTCCCACGCCAACATGTTTCCCTCAAAGCGCGCAGGCTACGGTACAAGCGGGAAGTTCGCCTGTGCATGTCGGCACTTTGACAGGACAGGCACTATACACTTCAGTCTCCAGTGCTCTAGACAGGATATGCCCGACAGTCACTCAGACTGATAGTATGACAGTATGCGCTACTGATACGGTGACTATCGATGGTATTGATTACGTCGATGGCGGCTCTCTGTCTACGGATGGAGAACTCGTAGTCAGTGTTCAGGCTAGCTCCTACAACGATACGAAGATTCGCAGCGCGATGATCAATTCCGCGGCTCTCACTGCCAACACGTCAGCGACTGACAAGCAATGCTACCAGCAATCATACACGGTGGAAGAGTTGCGCAAGCGTGAACCCTGGTCCTTGTGGAATGATCCTGTGGGCTACAAATATATCCGCTCACTAGTAGCGCGAGACCACCCATATCCCGTGCAGGAGAAACGAACGTTTTGTAATGCAGCTGCATTTGCAGGGGTCAATTATTACAATCCATGGTGGCGTATAGCACCGAAACCCGGGGCCTCGGATTACATCGATGCATACTGGCATTTCCAGGCTGGCCCTGGAGGCGACTTTGGCTGCGAATTCCTCACCATGCTAATTGACGCTCTTGGCGTCATTCAGCCGGAATTTGCAGCAGGTGACATTGAGCTGGGTAAAGCAGTAGGCGCAGTTTGTACGGCCGCTGTGGATAATAGCTAGCCGGGCTAGAGGAAGGTAAGAAAGCAAACAAAAAGGCCGGTCCTTGACGCACCCCTAATTTCGGCTTCGGAAATAATGTTAAAAACCTTGGCACGCTTTTTCTTGGGCCTTCATGAGCCAAGATACTACCAGGTCCGAGTCGCTAAAAATTTGCTCTACCACATAATACTAGTGTTTTTTTACCAGTTGAGTAACTAGTAATATTAGCAAGCTTTCGAATCATACTGCCTCTTTAGTTAATCTGTATACTACGAAATAAAAGCCTATTTTAAGGGTCTTTATAGTTGCGAGCCTTTTGGAATAAAGGCTCTGCTACGCGGTCCGCGAAGGAGAAAGGGGGTGGGGTTCGCAGGAGGTAAACATCCCTACCTAACCCCTGCTTCTTGAAGCACGTGATGTTGCTCCCGTTTCGTGTTTGGTAATACCTTCCCTTGTTGTTTCCGTTGTTCGCATACACATCCGTTTCCCGGACGCATTTTGCGCGGCTATTAGCGAGGCGTTGCGACCAGAGTCATCCGGCACATCATCAGCGTGTCGTCTTACCGAGCGTGAGCGCCAAATCTTCCTTCTGGCTGTATGGCTTCCAGAAATCAGCAGCCAACGTACGATTTCCTTACAGGCGCGCCCTCTCCCGCCCCACCTCCATCTCGACAGCCGCTTCGCGAAACCTTTAGACAGTCTCAAATAGCCAAACCAGGTCCGTCTTCTCTTTTGGTGGTTAATTGGTCCCTACTGATCGATCTAGACCAAGCCAATGAAGAGCTTAGAGCTCAAGTCAATACCCTTCAGTATGAGCTAGAATCACTCAGACAAGAGCGCGAACTTACAGCACTACGGCACCAACAAGAATTGCGCGATGTGCAGGGCAAGGCTGACGCAGACTATAAACGGACGCAGGTGTGGACGTAGAAGACGCAGAATTGAAAATCGAGTAGCTAATGTGAGCCAGGTTGCCGAATCCACTAGTAGTCAGGCAACAAAGAAGTACGACTCGCTTGCGCAAGATGCACAAGAAGAGCGAGATCGCGCGGCGAACGAGAAGGCTGATCTGGAACGCAAGCTTCGATCTGCGCAAGAGTCGAATCGTAATATCTCAGAAGAGTTGGAAGAAGCGCGAGGCGAGTTAGAGTCGCAAGAGCGCGGAAGCAGCCACAAATACAATGAACTACAGACGAAATTCGATGCCGCTCAAAAAGGCTTTGATGAACTGCGAGAGGGACTGGATGCCAAAGCCAATCTGCTTCAAGCGACTCAGTTACGGCTGTCTCAGCGCGAAACAGAAGTGGGAGATTTGGAGGCGGAGATCATGCGACTGAAGGCGCAAGCCGGGGACGCCGATACGCTGGTTGTCATCAAAAGGGAACTGTCAGATCAGGTGGCGCATATCAAGAAGCTTGAGGCAACAAATCGGGATCAGCTTGGTGAACTAAAGCAACTCCGCAAGCAGCACAAGAGCATTGAGGTTGTGGAAGAGGAGAAACGATCACTTGAGAACAGATTAGTGATCATGAATGATTTGCGAAAGGAGCTAGGCAATATACAGATGCAAAAGCAGATACTGGAGGATGAGAGAAAGTCTTGGACCTCATATCTGGAAAACGAGCGGCTCGGTGAGGGAGATCTTCATTTCGAATCTCCAGAAGATATGGCACGAGCCTTTCTTCAAGAGCGAGTAGAGAAGGCGTCACTAATTGACCAGCTCGGTGCGGTAAAAGCAGAGGTCGCCCCTAAAGACGAATTGATAAGTCAATTGGATGAAGAAAAGACTCGAGCCAGAGCTGAGCTTGAAAAACAAAAACTGAACGCCGGTGTGGCAACAGACAGCAAGATCCGCAGTCGATTGGAACGACAACGAACGCTGGCTCTGAAAGAAGTTGAATATCTAAGAGCACAGCTGAAAAACTTTGACGCCGAAGAGAACGAGTTTCAACCGGACAAATACGACACGCAGAAGAGCGCTCGCATCCAGGAGCTGGAAGATCTTCTAGATCAACATCGTTCAGAACTACAATCTCTACACACACAGCTATCTGCACAAGAGGACAAGGAGAACGCCGCCCCAACACCAGGCTCGAAGCGCAAACGCACATCTGATACTCTGGAACTTGAAGAAATACACTCCCAACGCATAGAAGATCTTCGCCAAAAGGCTCGCACCCTCCAAGAAGAGCTCAACACTCTCCAAACCCGCAATATCGTCCTCGAAAAAGATCTCGCAGCTCAAAGGACCCAAATCGCGTCTCTCAAATCCACCTCACGCACCCGCATCCTCGAACTCCGCTCCAACCCAACCGCCGACGCCGAAGCCCTCAAACTCAGCACCCACACCCGGCTCAAAGAAGAAAACGCCGCCCTCCTCGACCGCCTCAAGACCGCCGGCTCGCCTTCTCCCGCCAACAACGCCGAGGACGACGACGATGCTGACGGCGGCGGCGACTCCGAAAACGGCAGCCGCCATCGTCGTCGTCGTCATGGTGCTCCTCCCCACTCCGTGCCCTGGCCCACGTACGAAGGCGCCCAGGCCGACATCGCGGCGCTGAAGCAGGAGCTCGCGCTGCGCGACAAGAAGATGCTGCGGCTGCGTCAGATCTTCGCGGCCAAGTCGACCGAGTTCCGCGAGGCGGTCGCGAGCGTGCTCGGGTGGAAGATGGATTTCATGCCGAACGGGCGGGTGCGCATGACGAGCATGCTGTATCCGGGCATCGGTGCCGACGGCGGCGGCGGCGGCAGCAGCAGTGAAGGTGCGGAGGAGAAGAGCATCATTTTTGATGGGGAGAAGGGCGAGATGAAGGTTAGTGGGGGGCCGCGTAGCGAGTTTTTCGGGGAGATTAGGGGGTTGATTGAGTTCTGGGTGGATGGAAGGGGGACGATACCGGGGTTTCTGGCGGCGTGTACGCTGGATTTTTATGAGAGAAGTACGCAGGCGGCGAGGGCGTAATTGTCGTCGTTTATGAGATTGGATTTGGAAGAGGTGCTAATGTGTACGAATCTAATGTGGTTTTTTGGCATGTTCGTCCTGCAAAGCTATGGATGATAAAGCCGTCGTGCAGCCTTTTCTCGTGTCGCTTGTCGCCGATACCATCATAATAGAGTGTCGTGAATTGTCCGTACCAAACCATTCAAGTCGTAACGTAACAATTCCCTATTTGCAAAATTATACCCTTGTCCTCTCCTAGTACATTGATGTTCTGAACAGGGAAAATTATGTCACTCTGCATAAGCGTCTTTAAACTGTGCATCAGAATGATTCAAAAAGTGGTCTTTCTATGTAGACCCGGGTTCCTGCGTAAATACTCTTAGGTACGCAGCAGCATGATATTTTGGTGGCCAACGTATTCTCCTGCGCATCCCTGGCGTGCGTGGGTCCCGAGAAACACTTCGCGACAGGGAAACTCAAGGAGGTACTCCCTCCCTTACCTTAGGAACTTACACTTCAAGTAACCTATACTTCATACATGCTGCGATAATTCTTCTAATTCAATTAGATATACGCCTCAACTACTTAAAACAATGCCTAATCCTTTTTACTTTGAAAATTACATGTACATTAGACTAATGCCTTTGCGCCAATTTTTCAACACACTTTCCACATATTCCATGACACGACTACTTTATCATAGCTCTATTGATAGACTAATAGTACATTTGACACTCATATAAAACCTTCATGCACACACTAGGAATCCAATGAAAATGCCCAAGTTATCTTCAACCCCATTGCTGCTATTCGGGCCTGTTCGGGCAACGTTTAGGGACGGTCTACCGTTGCCACCCCGGTCGGTAGGATAGCGAGCACCTCCAATCAAAAAGATATAACCAACTTGCACACCATCGTACGTCCGGCATTATCAATACGATGTACAGGTCAGGGGACGTATAATGAGCGTACAGGGTGCTTAATGTCATTCGATGATTTATTCTAGAGAGTGTGGCTGAGTCTGCAGCGACACTGCCTCAAGGCGTCTTCCGCAAGTTTAACGAGTCAGTAATAAGTAGGTTAACACCAGCTCAACAGGCGAATTCGCCTAACCTTTACAACCCTTCGTCCTTCGTCTAGCATTACACTAAGGACTTCGAGCTGCGAGCCGCCTGAAATTATCGTATCCGGGCCATACGCTTCCCAAAGAGGCCCCAGCCTCGCGCCTTGGAATAACTCTACATATATTAGACTTGCAAGGTCATTCTCTTTTCAACGACAAGCCCTGTTCCTCCTCAGCGTCTCGCTTGCGATGGAGCCTTGGTTGGTGTTAGGACTCGTTGTCCTGGCCATGTATTCGATTACCCTCTTGGTCGAGGCAATCGTCTTCCTGCCATTCACTGTGAGTCTTGAACGACGTAGCCTTATCCTCCAACTTTATACTCTTCTCATCGATCCTTTCCCTTGACATATTGCATTTCTAGCATCTTCAAGCGCCGTAGCTGGATGAGTTCAGTCTCCGCAACTACGGGCTCATGGAATACAACTGCTGTACTCTTTTCTGATGACACTAAGCCTTAGACTAAACGAAGAAGCTGCAAAGTGCTGACCAGAATATGCAGAGGAAGCAAACTCTAAGAAGGGCTTTCTGTTTAGCTCAGAAATTGAGATTGCTGCTGGAACTACGGGTCTCGACCTGCATCGGAGTGCTTTGGGGAATCGCACAGATAGTTCAGATACTACGGGCGCCGCGAAATTCCCCACAGACAACCAACCTCAATCCGGATATCGTTGGAAAAGGAGTCCAATTCAGTATCTTTGGACCATCTTTGGGGATTTTTGCTGCATTATTTCTCGGCCAGTTCCACGCAAAGTGCTCGGGGACAAAGGGGCTCGGGCTGGTGCAACTCTATAGTAAGTCCCTTGCAATGCAGGACTTAATTCTGTTCTATCCCACACTAACCGTAGCAGCTCTTGTGTCTTTGTTGTGTGGTCTCTCTTTTAGATCGAAGAGCCTAACGACCCCTGAACTGCTCGTTGCTCTCATGTCACTGGATTGCACAAGCTCTGCAGTGGCCATGGCATTCTCAGATAAAGAGGTTCTGGCGGCCCGAAAGCTTACCTACATCGCCAGCGTATTACAGCTCGTCGCTGTCCTTGTGACCATACTTGTCGTCTTCGTCCCACATCAGAATCAAACACAGTGTCATTTTCGAGTCTTCTGGTGGGGATTCTTTAACGACAATTTCCGACCAACAACCACTTTCTGGATATTCCTCGCGATAAGACTTATTAATAACTTACGTACGTGTATACGCAGCTTGCATTTTACAAGTGCGTTTAATGAAGGGGAAAGGGACACAAAGCGTGTGGATCAGAAGCGTAGGAAAGACCACGAACAGGCCATGGAATCAGTCACACCAGATCAACAGGATATCGCAACATCTTCGTCTGGCCGTGAACTGAATCCTACAAGTACCTTGATTCGTGGAAGCCAAACAAGCGCATTAGAAGAAGGCCGCGGTAGAGACGACGCTCTCCAATCTACTTCTATCCCCGCACCGGTTTTCAAAATCAATTACGACACTATACCAGCCACGTCGTTCTCTAGTTATCTTGAACATCTTCCCTATATGTTTACATCGTTCATTTCGTGTCAAGTTCTACTCAAACAATGCTCTCCGTCTAACGGGGTGTGGGTTGAATGGGGACAGTTAACAGCTTTGATCATTTCTCTCCTCGCCCTAATTCACTGGCTCTTTTATACGACTATCTATCGTCTCTTATGGCATTCACGAAAGCCATCTGGCGAACGTCAATCCAAGATGAAGCATGGGTTCCGAATTTGTCACTCGGTATCCTCTTTAGATCAGCCAATTTGGACTTGGATAGCATGGCTGGATTCTACGTGGGGATTTCCGCAATCCCTTCCACTTCTATCTAATATAAAGGAAACAATACTAGGAGAACTGAAACTTGGACTCCAGCTTGAGGATATCGACGGTGTCACGGAGTCCTTGGGCCAGCTCAAGAGCATGCAAGCGGAAATCCCTTTAGAAATATTAAACGGCGCTCTTATGAAAACGGCTGGAGACGGACGAGAAGACTTTGTACGGGTTCTGATCAAATATGGGGCCGAGGCCGGCTGGCAGGATACGCGATCCGGCTGGACGGCTCTGCACTGCGCCGCGTTGAAAGCGCACGAGGCGGTGGTGCACCGACTACTGAAGACCGGCAATATTGATATCAATTTAAAGGATAGTAACGGCCAGACGGCTCTACACTACGCCGCGCGGTATGGGTACGAGTCGGTGGTGCACCAACTACTCAAGACCAGCAATATTAATATCAATTTAAAGGATAGTAACGGCCAGACGGCTCTACACTACGCCGCGCGGTATAGGTACGAGCCGGTGGTGCACCAACTACTCAAAACCAGCAATATTGATATCAATTTAAAGGATATTAACGGCCAGACGGCTCTACACTACGCCGCGCGGTATGGGTACGAGCCGGTGGTGCACCAACTACTCAAGACCGGCAATATTGATATCAATTTAAAGGATAGTAACGGCCAGACGGCTCTACACTACGCCGCGTGGTATGGGTACGAGACGGTGACACAACAACTACTCAAAGCTAGCAACGTTGATATCAATATACAAGATAATCGCGGCCAGACACCACTGGACTTGGCCGTGTGGAGAGGGCACAAAGCGATGGTGCGGCTCTTGCGACCCACTACCGAAGAGGTGGATGAGGTAGAAGAGGTGGATGAGGTAGAAGAGGTGGATGAGGTAGAAGAGGTGGATGAGATAGAAGAGATGGATGAGGTAGAAGAGGTGAATAAGATAAAAGAGGTGGATGAGGTAGAAGAGGTGGATGAGGTAGAAGAGATGAATAAGGTAGAAGAGGTGGATGAGGTAGAAGAAATAGATGAGGTAGAAGAGGTGAATAAAATAGAAAAAGTGGATGAGATAGAAGAGATAGATGAGATAGAAGAGGTGGATAAGATAGAAGAGGTGAATAAGATAGAAGAGATAGATGAGGTAGAAGAGGTGGATAAAGTAGAAGAGATAGATAAGGTAGAAGAGATGGATAAGATAGAAAAGGTGAATAAGGTAGAAAAAGTGGATAAGATAAAAGAGATGAATAAGATAGAAGAGATAGATAAAGAGAAGAGATGAATGAGGTAGAAGAGATGAATAAGATAGAAGAGATAGATAAGATAGAAGAGGTGGATGAGATAGAAGAGATAGATGAGATAGAAGAGATGGATAAGATAGAAGAGGTGGATGAGGTAGAAGAGGTGGATAAGGTAGAAGAGGTGGATGAGGTAGAAGAGGTGGATGAGGTAGAAGAGGTGGATGAGGTAGAAGAGGTGGATGAGGTGGAGTTTGGAAAAATCTAAGAGTAGCTTCGCCGGCGTTACAACGGCCCATACAGAGATTAGCGTGCGGACTCTTCAATCAGCAGGATTCGATTTCTTGCCACCTTACTACTACCAAATGGCTCCTTGTATATATAGCTCAAAAACAACGAAATCTGGTGGTTGCAGCATCAGAAGTGTGCCTCTAAAACACTCAGCAGACAGCGCTGGTAGTACGATGTCACCGCTCCACTGTACGGCGGCTTAAGCAACGCCAAGCTATACGAGGATCAGTGTCACCACCAACAACGAACACTGGCCGCCCAAAGCTAACACTCAGGTCGAAGGTGATGTAAGGGATGAGGTTATTCGAAAGCATGTTATTGACTTGCAACTGCGGGTACTGCTTGAACACCTCTGAAAACCTGACCTCAACAAAGATAGGATCTCTCTCTTTTGTTGAGCAGAATTTGGTAAAGGTTTCACCATAGAGCTAGACAAATATTCTGAAGAGAGCCAATTAGTCAAAGAAGGTTTCAAGGTATATCGCTTTGGAGAGAAGTGTGGAGGAATGCGCGGAGTATGCAAGGATTCTGGCCGACTTTCCTATTGAGCAGTTAGTATTGTAGACGAATCAGGCGCCGATAAATGAAATGGATCGCGTAAGACTTTCTGATCTCCAATTGATCAGAAATTTCCTGTTCTCGGCAGGAGAGCTAGTGGTGAGAGGTACCAACTCTTACCTGCATATACGCTAGAAGGTATCCTTCACGCAGTAACATAGAAAGGCAGCACTACCGACGAAGGATTCGAATATTGGTTCAAATACTGCCTCTTACCCAACTACGGTAGATCCTCAGCAAAAACCTCAGTTATCATTGTCGATAACCTTTCTGCATACAATCCCCGGCATTTAGGAGAGTTGGTACATGTTGCTGGCGTCGTAGCGGTGTTTCTACTAGCATATTCGCCGGCTTCAATCCAATTGAGAAGCTTTTTGGAGATTTGAAGCAGTACTTGCGACGGAACTGGGTTGCAGCAGAGGAAATTGGTGCGGATTTTGATGTTTTTTTTAAAAGAAAGTGCGGAGAAATTTGCGGGGGATAAAAAGAAAGCTCTTAGATACTTCAGAAACTCAAATCTTCAGGGTTAAAGCTATACCTAGCTATTAAAGACCGACAATCTCAAACCCACCGCCACAAGTACCGCCACATCCAGCACCTTGCTGCGCTGCCATTCATACAGAGAGCAATGCAACAATTAGGTTACAACCTTCATTTATTTCAAAGGCATTATTTCGTCAATCGGTTGATAAATTTTTCCCAGTTCTGGTTGAGACCGGTTGTCTCCAGAAACATCAAAACGTACGGAGTATGTGTGATCATCTCGTTCGGCACGCAGGGAGCTTTTGCAACCGCTAGGAGAGGCTAGACTGCAGCCATAGGCTTTGACTTGCTCGGCGCTTGTAAAATGCAAGATAGAATACGCAGTAAGTATGACGCGGGAAGTGCCAAGCTGTCTGGCTCTGACTAGGGATGCACGATTCTTGTCAGCTTTCAATCAAGGAAGAATACCAACCGATGCGGCGACGTCGCATGACACAGCGCACGCCGACCGCTACGAGGCTGACAATGACTTTTCAGCATCGTGGTGAGGCTTGGAGACCTAGATGCAGCTGTTACATGAGTTTAAAAGGTGAAAAGAGTCCGATGGTGGTGGTGCGGTGGAAGGATGCTATCACGCCATGAAAAAGAGGTTCTCTGCAAGTTAAAGGGGCAGCGACGGTGCGAATATAATTTTTGGAGTGGCAAGTGGCAGGATGTCCAGAAGTGATCGCAGGGCATTCCTGAAGCGGAGATCCGTATTCTCAATATTAAAATGCGGACAGAAGTGCTATTGCCTCAATGTCAAAGTGTCCGCAGTTTGTCTCTTCATGAGGTGCGTTTCTCAACCCAGGGACGGACACTAATACCCCTACCCCCGTACATACTAGGTAGGAGTCCACCTCTGAACTATTTCATCATTTGTTTCAGAGAGCTGTCGGAGTTGGGACTCCGATTGATTATATAATCCACCGAAATACCGCTTTGTCCAACCAAAGGTTCTTTTGTCCTTTTCTTTGATTCTTAATTATCCAATCCTGTAACTCTTCAGAGATAGAATAAGAGCTATACAAGCACTCTCAATATCTTTTTCTGAAGAGGGACCCCTAGCGCGTCACAGCCGATATCCGGAAGGACTGTCAAACCCGGGGCTACCCCACGACTGCGTAGATCTCATCTACACTGCCATTCCCAGTAACGTCAAGCCTCGAGATTATGTCACCAATCCCATTGCTACACAAGAAAACAGCAGATATCCCCGCAGATTGAAAGCCGGCGCATCTTAGTCGATCTTGCAAACTCATCCTACACAGACCGAAACGAAATCTACGACCCACTACTAGCGTAAGGTCCTACGTTCTCAAGTCATGTTACGACTCGCCGCGCGAGATATCACTTTCGATTAACACCTGATCGTCTTATTCGCCTGTCTCTGAATGCAGAGCAGCTTAGCTGAGCGCCATCACGTAGTTCTACCATTTGACCTGAAGCTCCAATACTCCTCGAAATTCTAGTGTCCTGGTTGCAATGCTTGAACAGCGTAAGTACTCGAGCTAGCATAGGAAACGGTCTGGCTGAACTGTTTTGAGCATTTAAGGACCAGCCATCTCGTATCAAAGAATGAAGAGTAGGGCTTTAGAGGTTATCCGAACTCTATCAGAGGTCTACGGCGCAATCTTTTATCAGAACCGATTGACTACGTGGAGTTACGGAACTTTTGGGCGGACTGAGTGAGGTGGATGAACAGGCTTCTAGGTGTAATGAATGACATGTGGTGGTGTGCGTTGTAAGTAATTTTGCAATGTTAGAGAGTGCTTGCGATCATAACTGGCTTGCTAGGACTGGGGACCAGCCCTATAAAAAGAGGTTCCAGCCCTCTAAAACAAGGATTCTTCCCTCCACGGCTCGTACTTCATTAGACGCCAAGTATCGCCCTTTACAGTATTCCGCCAGCAGAACACCATTTGTCAATGATTCTCTCACGTCCAATGGATGACATTGGAATAGGAGACGCCGCCTGCAGAAGATCCACTGCCGGCACTCGATGTCGTGTCCGCTTTCGCCGCCTTGTCATTTAAAGAGCGAAGATTGCCATGATCAAGTCGATGCTTAGCACATGCCGGCTTCAATTGCGGCCGGGCGGAGCTCGTCGGATGCTGACCAGCAGAACGCGATGAAAGCGCAGAGTACGTAGTTGTGCCGTTTGTTGGAGGCCCGATATCCCCAAGATCAAGACAACCACACGTGACGCCACCAGAGCACAACGGATATACCTGCTTGCTAGTCATATCGCAGAAAAGCTCTTCAACAAGATTGACCATGCTGGGGCCGATCGACTTCGGGTGGTCGCAGAGAGGCCGAATTTTGTGGTCGCTGAAGCTGGTGATAACGATATCGTTGGGGCGAGGATTCGACTCTGCTGTCGGACTGACGGTGCCGTTGCTCGTTCTTGAGGAAGTGATGCCGCGTTTGCGTTTTGTCTGCATACCTACCGGCGTCAACCCAATGGGTTTGCCGGTCGAATGGCCCAAAGTGTCTCCCGCTGTATATATATCACTGGCATCGGAGCCGTCGCTATTGTAATTGAGTGCTGGATTATACACTGGCATGTGGTCTTTTTCAATGTCCCAGTTGGAGTAGAAAGCTAAACGAGGCTGGCTGCCGCACATGGCGGCCACGTTGTCCTTGTATTCATTCACAAGGCCTTGATGCTGATTAGGATCGCCGACAGCCTTGAAATCCGTGATGTGCATGGCGATAGCATACTCGACGATGTCGTTACTATCATCACCATCGATCCAGGTACATTTTGGTTGATTGTTGTTTGACCCAAAGATTTGCGACGAGTAATACCAACGGGCCCCGCATTGATAGCCAACATCTCCAATCCAAGCTTGCTGATTTTTTGCAGGATCTGTGATGGCGATGTAACTGATGCAGAGCGCGTCATTTCCTCCGGCTTCTACTACAATGTAGGTAGGACTGCCGTTGTTATCGCCTTGATCGACATTGATATCAACAAAATTCCCGGCCTTTATTGTATGTCCATTGGACTTTGCTGTACCAAGCCAATTGCCATTATCATCTGCAAGACCAATGTTAGGTACTTTACCACCAAGGCTTGCCGCATCGTCATTTGCACTTAGCGGTAGTCCAGCGCCAATGCGAACAGTGGAAGCAGTTCCGGAGGACTGCGAGGGAAATTGATCGGTGACTGTATCGATGAGACCGATAACATCGGAGATAATGCCAATTACTCCAGAAATGGCTTCCGCGCTCATTCTTGCTAAGTTGTAGTGATCCGGACTAGAGCTGCGTTCCTCGTGTGTGGTTGATACGAATTCAAAGTATTTTCGACAAGTCTGAATAATGTAGCGATATCAATACATGCGGTCTGCCGGCAGACGCAATTGAAGGACTGTTTTTATGAATAGAAAACTGGCGACACTGATAAAGAGGCATGAGACGTTGATGGTTCTGCCATTTATCTATGCTCAGATGCTGTAATGGAGACGTGTCAATCATGAAGTAAAGAACTGAGGGACCACGAGCATTTGCAGTCCTGAGGAGTGTTTCTTGCTCATGTGTCAACATGGTAATGTGCTAATGACGCTTTCAAACATGATCATACCATCCTGTTCGACGTTGCGAAAGAAATCAGTGCACTATCGACAGGCGATACGAATGACGAAAAGAACAACATGACGTCTCGAGCAGTTCATTTTCAGCAATGAATGTCATAATCGAAAAAAGAGCAAGTCTTGATCTCCAAATTGACTTATCTTGCCTCATGATCTCCTATTCGGCGCTGTTGGTGCGACTGAATTGCTTTTGGTGCACAGCGTCAAAGGAGGTTCACCTGAGAAAATAAACGAACTGTGCTAGGCAGTCGTTTTAGATTCCACCGAACCAATCACGAATCAACTCCAGTAAGCTTGGCCAAGCTCTTTGACGCGAGCTGGGCAAAGAAGGCGAGATTATGGACCGTGATTGGAGGGTGCATTGACAGTCTCGGGTGCCTTGAAGTCCGTTGAGGCAGACATAGCCTACCAAAGGTACTTTTCAGCTTTGGGCCACTGTAGGTTGTTCGTTCATGCCCAAACAACGTCTTAGTAAACGACTGCGACCCATGATCAATTCATCCAGGTGCTGTCACAGCTGTACAGTGATAACGTCTGCAAGCAGCGTGATCTCCATCACAGTAGATGACTGCGAGCTGGAAGATCGGGGTTCCGCCACGCGTTGCACACATTACGTAGATTCCTACGCCAGTACGCCTCAATCAACGTGCTGGATGGTACGTGATGCAAGCGACCGGATTTTTTGAGACGTATGCAGAGCGAGAATGCATGTACCCGTCTCCAATGGCGGAAGCATCTGAAATCTCAGTAGCGCCTGGTGAATGAGGGCGCCAGCTTTGTGGGCGAAGGGGTGATGTGGATAGTAACCTTGACCTCCGTCAGACTATCCGCCGATATTGACACTAGTGCCAACAAGAAATAAACACCACCTGCCTGTCTGCCGGCGCTGCCTGCTCTACCTGCGTTGCCGCTGTGCCTGCGCATCTGATTGCTTTCAACTTACCTGAATTCGGTGTTCTGATTAGTATTAGCTTATCTGGCCATTGGCCCTACGTATGTCATATAGCTGTTTATTATCGTAATTGTATATACGGAGTATGCTAAATTTATTTCTTATTTGTTCACTGAGAAATAACGCGAACGGGTATCGCGATACCGGATCGGGCTTAGCTGGGGTACGGAGCTAGCCGGAAGCGGGCAGTACCGGGACAGAGATTACCGAGCTTGAGAGGACCGCACCTCTCAACACTTACGAACCAACCCACTTTTCCGACACAAATCATGCGTAGCTTTACAATGAGCTAAACACGGGAATAAAGCAGCTATAGAGGTACATGGGAAATGGGAGATGTCTAGCCCACGTGATTTATGCAAAGGTCGTCTGCCCTGTCGTGTAACCAGACTCGCGGCCTGTAGCATTTAATTTTGCATCGACGCCTCAGGCCTATCCTTTTTGCTCGCCAAACGTATATTAAATCGCATTTTTGACCTCCCGCTTATCTCGTAGCGCACACAGTCTCTCAATCGCAACATCAAGCGGAATGAGATCACCTTTCTCTTGAGTGGATTGATCGTCCCGGTTGCGAATATTTACGGTGCGAGTCTCCTTCTCCGTCTTCCCAACGACTGTAGATTGTCAGCGCCTTACGATGCATATACGCGCTCAGATAGTCACTCACCAAACATAAAATTGTACTGTTGAAGCTGACCACTTCGAATCTTCTTGTTCATTTTGTTGCCACTGATGTCTACATCCACATGCATTTCCTTCTCCCTGAAGATTTTCTGTACCTCCAAGGCGTAGTCGTTCACAGGTGGCTCTACAGGAACGACTAGAACTTGTCTTGGACTTAGCCAAAAAGGCCATTTACCAGCAAAATGTTCCGTAAGAATGGCGATGAAGCGCTCAAAACTTCCGTAAATTGCTCGATGAATCATGACAGGACGCGCACAGCCAGGGGGAAGAGGTTTTCGATACTGCTCTTCCTCCTGTTCTGCAGCCGAAGCTGCTGTAGGTCTGGGCACACGTCAGTAATATATATGATGCAGCATGTGGACGGAGTATCTCACTTATCTGTTGGACCATCAGGGCCTTCTGGCTGGCTTTCGCCTTCTTCCTTCTCCTTTGGTGGAGCGGCTCCCTCGCGTTTCATGTACTCAAGATTGAATTGCTGTGGTAGCTGGAAATCAAGTTGGATCGTAGCACATTGGAAGTCCCGATCCAATGCGTCTGAGATGGTAATATCAATCTTTGGACCATAGAAGGCACCATCCCCCTCATTTTTCGTCCACTCAGCGCCGCCATTGGCAGCGAACTCGCTTAACGCATTCTCCAATTTTTCCTCGGCGATGTCCCACGTAGCAATCTCGCCCAGAAACTGCTCAGGGCGGGTTGATAGCTTCATTTTGAAACTGAATCCAAACTTGCCATACACAGCTTGCAGAAAGTCAAAGAGACCTCGGATCTCTTGCTCAATCTGATCCTCAGTGCAGAAAATGTGGGTGTCGTCCTGTACAAATCTTCGCACTCTAGTCAGGCCAGTAAGCGCTCCTGAAGCTTCGTTGCGATGGAGAACGCCAAATTCTGCCATTCGAATAGGTAACTCGCGATAGGAACGCTCTCGATGTCCGAATATGAGACAATGGCCAGGACAATTCATTGGCTTTAGGCCCCATTGGTTTTTCTCCACCTCGAAGGTGAACATGCCATCCTGGTAATGAGCCCAATGTCCACTGCGTTTCCAGAGCTTGGAGTTGAATGCGTTGGGTGATTGCACTTCTTGATAGCCTCTCTGCCAGTACTCGGTCCTGAGAAATTTCATCAAAGCGTTGACGATTATGGTGCCATGAGGGAGAAAGAAACACGAACCCGGCGAAAATTCATGGAAGAAGAACAGCTCTTGATCTTTGCCAATTACACGATGATCTCTTTTAGCGGCTTCTTCAAGAGCTTTCTTACGTTTTTCCATTTGCTTCTTATCTGGGTAGGAAATGCCATAGATACGTTGTACAGAGTCGTTTTTCTGGTCTCCGAGGAAATGGGAAGCTGAAGTTTGGTATATGTCAAAGGCTTTTATGCGACCAGTATTTGGAACGTGTGGTCCTCGACATAAGTCGATAAAGACTCCCGAGCGATACACTGTCGTACTATCTCCGTCTTTGACCCTCTGGTCGATAAGGTGGAGTTTGTACTTGTTATTCTTGAACATCTCTTGCAACTCTGCTTTGGTGAGAGTAAGTCTCTCGAAAGGGGCTTTGTCCTTGATGGCTTTTTGTGCTATGTCAACCAGTGGCTCCCAGTCTGACTCCTGCACCACTTCTGAATTAGGGAGCGCCATGTCATAGTAGAATCCTCCACGGTCAATTGGTGGTCCATTACACAGATCACAGCCAAATCTCCGCTCTGAGGCTTCTCCAAGGACATGGGCACTGCTGTGCCAGAATACCTTCTTTCCTTCATCGTGCTCAAAGTCAAGAAATTCTAGACGACAGCTCTCTTCCAAAGGCCTCTCCAAGTCCCAGAGGTTGCCGTTGACTTGTGCTATCACCGTGCGCTCGTACAACGACTTGCTGATCGATCTGGCAATATCACCGGGCTTTGTCACCCATGATTGACCGACCTCGATCCGTCCATTATCTAGAGTCACATTAATGGGTTCATGAGGTTTCTGCGCAAGCTCAGCATCTTGCTTGGCTTTTACAGCTTCAAAAATCTTGAGACGGTGGTCGATGTAGTCTGGTCGAGGTTGCAGTTCCAGTGAACGCTTATTCCCTCCTCCGACGTCCTTCTTCTTATCTTTCTTGCCGCTCTTTTTCTTATCTGAGACTGCCATATTCTTCACTCCTTCCGCTGCGCCCTTGACACCATCTACGACGTCCTTGGCAGCTTCCATTTTCTAAAATTTCCAATAGAGATCTACCGCGAGACGTATGGGTCCGATTACCTTATAAATTGAAGAGAATTCATGAACACTGCTAGCGACCAGTGTAGAGCTTTGAATCATCGAATTGAAGACTCATCATCGGTGAGTTACTGCTGTAGAAGCTGCAGAGGTGCGTGAGAGTCATGCCATCGGATCATAGTTTTTCCGGCGGGCGCTCTAGGCGGTGATTGGCACGAAAACCTCCACGACTTGGAGCTCTCGGCAACAACCACGCACAACAAACACCAGAAAGCTGAACAAGTTCTATCCGCCATGTCGGCTCCCTTCCGCGGTCGAGGCAATTTTCGCGGCGGAGGATTCTCTCGTGGCGGTGACCGGGGAGGTGGAGGGTTTGCTCGCGGCGGCAGTCGCGGAGGTCGCGGAGGTCTGTAGACACGGGATTTCTACACAGCTCCAGACGTTCTGTGCTAAACTTCGAATTCCAGGTCGTGGTGGCTTCCAGAATGCTGGACCCCCTGATACTGTCGTCGGTACGTACATCAAGCTCGACACAGTTGCTTTATGCTTATTTGAAGTAGAAGTGGGGAGCTTCATGCATCCGGTGGAGGGCGAGATGCTCTGCAAACTAACCAACCCCAAGATCCCCATGTTCAACGGATTTATCTTCCTCGAGAACAAGGTTAGTACAGGAAAGCGGCCCAAGCGCATGACCTTGCTCACGCTTTCGCAGAACCAAGTCGGTAAAGTTGAAGAAATTCTCGGAACGTTGGGCGAAGTATTGTTCACAATCAAGCCCGATGGCGGGATCCAAGCCGCGTCGTTCAAGCAGGGTGACAAATTCTTCATGAGCTCCGACAGACTCCTACCCGTCGAAAGGTCAGTTAATATGGTCCTATGTCTGAGTAAGAGTGTTAACGAGATCAGGTTCCTGCCAAAGCCGGCTCCACCACGAAGTTTGTTCACCGGCCCCATTGCCTATCTTATATTCAGGGACTAATTGAAGTAATAGACGCTCCGAAAGTCAAGAAACCAAAGGGCGAGCGCGGTGGCAGTGGCAGTAGAGGCGGTCGCGGAGCGCCTCGAGGTCGAGGAAGTTTTGGTGGTAGAGGCGCTCCTCGCGGCCGAGGCGCAGGAGGCTTCACCTCCAATCGTGGTGGCCGTGGAGGTGGTCGTGGAGGTGGTCGTGGGGGCAGGGGCTTCAGCGGACCAGGCAGGCGTTGACTTGCATCTTGAAGCATGGAGTTATGGGCGTCCACGGACGAGTCGTAGTAAGTCACACTATCGACTCGATTTGATGAGGCATCACGGCACAAAATACGGCGTCAGAACGAGCATTGAAGAAGGAAAAGATCCTGTAGAGATACCCAGGTAATGAGACATCATTGAGTTCTCAGCGAAACCGCCGGGGGCAGTCATTCTCTGTGGCTTACCCCTGAGTCGGCTTCGGCTCACACATTCGTACCGTGCGTGGACTGTTGTAAGTCACAGAGGCTTGGCTCGCACCTGTGCTTCGCTGGATCCTTGACTACTGGGCCAAAAGATCAGTGTTGGCGCCTGAGCCTCAACATGTCCAGCATCCCATATACACTACCCTGTCGTAACTACAGGAAAGACAAAGAGTGACCGGATGACCTTTGATGCGAAGGGAATCCTCATATTATAGCTCGAAAGCGAGATATACCTAATCAAAGGACGAAGATTCAATTGGGCCTTCCGGTTCATGAAGTCGCATGGTTCGAAAAGCTGCAAAACTTACTGCATTGCTGCAGTGACAAGTTGCGTAGGAGCGTAGAGAGCTGATCAACTTTCTGGGTTGGTTTCAAATGTTTGTCGTAGTAAATAATGACATTCTATCCACTGAACCGAGATAACAGGGTTTTACAAATACAAATGATGTTCAAGACGACCACTAGATTCCAAATTTTCCTCAAAACGCCGTTACTACTGAAGACGAATTTCGCCTTCACTCAGATTCACGCGTGTGGGTGTGAAGGGTTGAAGTTTGTGTTCCACCGAAAAGTAGAACTGGTTCTCGACCCAGACGCCTTCTGCGATGACGTCGGTGCGGAATAGTTTTCCAAGAATTTAACACAAGCAGGCACGCTTCAAGAACAAAGTGCTCCCTGACCAATTGCTTTTGAACATAAAATCTGCTTCTCCGTAGCTATCCTGCCCAAGCACTTAACGAGACTCCCTGTTCAAACTCAGTCACCTCTCATATTATTCTACCTCAAGGGAAGTTGCCCTCAAAAACGACACCAACCCTCCCGCAGAACATGTCACGAAGGACAACCGCTGCCGATGGCGGCGCCAAGGATACCAAGGAAGCTCGTAGGTCTTAACTGAGCTATCAAGACACTATGCTAACTAGGTAGTAGCTCAACAAAAGCAGGCCAGGCTGCTAGCAGAAGACAATGGACACTTCTCTATGGTGCGGGCACTTCATTTGGCTGATCTTGTCACTGAGCTAAATGGTAGGCAATGTCAACACTACAAACAAATGTGATAGTACTGATGATCCAAGGATTCTGCGGCGTTATGTCTGTGTTCTCTGCCATGCGTTATTGCGCCGGCTTACCGACCGACTACGGAAATCTCTGGGCTGCTCTGGCTTTCATGCCTTTTGGCCTGTTCTTCGACTTCATGGACGGGAGAGTTGCGAGGTGGAGGAAGAAGTCTTCGTTGATGGGCCAGGAGCTAGATTCCCTCGCAGACCTGGTAAATTCCACTTCCCTTTCAGCACGGCACGGTAGACTCTAACTTGATTATAGGTGTCCTTTGGCGTGTCTCCAGCGGCAACGGCGTTCGCAATTGGGCTACGCACACCTCTCGATCACCTCCTGCTCACTTTCTTCGTCCTTTGCGGTCTTACTCGACTTGCGAGATTCAACGTCACAGTGTCAACATTACCCAAAGACGCGTCGGGCAAATCGAAATTTTTCGAGGGAACGCCGATTCCAACTTCGCTATCCATAGCTGGTCTCATGGCATACTGGGTATCGCAAGGCTGGGTACACGAGAACGTGCCGTTGGGCACGATGCTGCAAGGAACACCATTCGAGTTTCATCCCATCGTCTTTCTCTTTGTTGGGCACGGATGTCTCATGGTTAGCAAGACATTACATATCCCCAAGCCGTAAATGATAGGTTTTGGCAAATAGTCTTCCAGAAGAATGTCATATGGGAGGCATTATTGTTTGTTGTGCATGATACTCCCCTTGGCGCCATTCAAGAATACCTAAATCAAATAATCAGTAACAGATTTCAGTTCTGTCTGGCCGCCAATCGCCTTGGTTTTTATGGTGCACAATCTTGTGAAGGCTTAGGCTCGAGCTGACTGACATGCACGATGCTCACTAATGGAGGTATCTACCTGGACACATGCACAAGCAGCGCCACCATTCTATCCGGAAGCATTAATGCAGCTAGCCGCAGTAAATCATGCCGTGATAATTATGACGTCGGTGCCAAAGCTGGGCGCGGTTGAGTTCTCCTCATTTGGGCTCGGCCTGGGCCTTTTGCGCCCCCATCCGGAGCATCTTTGCTATCTTACTTGGCGCCAAGCAGATCCTTTGGGGTACAAGACATCGGGCAAGCCCCATACAGGTCCTATCGACCCCTGTCAGTGTGGCTGTTACGGCCTACGCGGCGTCCTCCCGAAGTTTGGGGCTCGCTTGCGACGTCATCCCGAGTAAAACCCTCTCACCCTTGCGACTCCCAGCGACTTCCTTACCCACATATTCCTTGAATACTGCTTTCCCGTAGAAATTACCGCACACCCTAAAGCTTTGGATTTCTGACTGGAGTAGCCTCGAGGTCGTGTTACTGGCGAAAATGTCTTCGAGACCGCAGACGCCTGCAAACATGTATGGCTCAGTGCCACAGCCTAACGAGGGCCATCTCAGTAAAGGATACGGATCGGGCTCCAACGCTGATTCTGCATATATGAGTGGCGGTGTCGGCAATGATTATGGTGCTGGTCAGCGCGAGAGCTCAATCATGGCGGGCGAAGATGCAACGGGAATGCAGCGCTCGGCATCCAGAGCGTCGAACATGGGGACTCCCTCGCGGAGCGGAACGCTCAAGAAGAAGAATTCCGTGAAAAGGACATCGAGTCTTAAGAGAAGCGGCAGCAGAAGGAGTATGAAGGCTGGCAGCATCAGGGGTTTTGGAGATAATGCAAACGACAGCGACTTCAATAGCGTATTTCATACGCCTATACCGACGTCAGGCACGCCAACAGATATTTTGGCAAATCGATTTCAAGGTAAACCTTATCCCTGGAGGTTGCGAACTCAAGGCTGACGACGACAAGCTTGGCGAAAAATGCTCAAGGATCTCATTACTTACTTTCGAGAAATCCAAGCGTCCTACGAACAACGGTCGAAATCCTTGCTCAAGGTCTCAAATATCATCAACAATACGAATGCCCCATCCCTGTTCATGACCGATGGCGGTCTGAATGACGCGACGCGGGTCCTTCGAGACCATCACAAGCACGCGGTAGTAGAGGCAAATAAGGCCAAGGATATCGAAAATGACGTTATTACACAACTCAGCGGCCTCAGAAGCGATCTCAATCAAAAAATTAAAGAGATCAAATCACTTTCTGGGGACTTTAAGAATTCTGTCGACAAGGAAAAGGATGGTACTCGAAAGGCAGTAAACGCATTGGAAGATGCAATTGCAACAGCGGATCACGACCCTTCTGCAACTGCTGGAAAAGGCGATCCTTATGTCGTCCGACTTGGCGTAGATCGCCAGGTCGAGAAACAAATCGATGAAGAGAATTATCTCCACCGCGTACGTTAGTCAGCGCTCACGGTCATCATCGGCTAACCGGCTTCGCTTTAGGCTTATCTGAATCTTGAGGGATCTGGTCGCGAGCTTGAGTCGATTGTCGTGGGTGAAATTCAAAAAGCATACAATGCGTATGCTGGGATCTTGAAGAGAGAGGCCGATGATGCTTATGAGACAGTCGACACATTACGAAACGGGCCAATCGGCATGCCTAAGGACTTGGAATGGTCAAATTTTGTGGAGCATGACCCGCACTTCGTAAATCCAAGGATACCTCTTCGACGTATTGAAGACATTGATTATCCTGGCAAGAATCATCCCGCAGCTGCTGAAGTGAGGGCGGGAATGCTTGAGCGAAAGAGCAAGTATCTGAAGAGCTACACTCCCGGATGGTGAGTACGTCTATTTTCGTCTCTGATAATACCTGACAAGCCATAGGTATGTCCTCTCACCGACCCACTTGCACGAGTTCAAGTCCGCAGATCGCATCTACTCTCAACCACCAGTCATGTCGTTGTACTTGCCCGATCAGAAACTAGGCTCTCGTTCTCAAGAAGGCTCGTCATCCCATAAATTCATGCTCAAAGGCCGCCAGACTGGCTCCATGCACCGCGGACACTCATGGGTCTTCCGCGCCGAGACCTTCGACACCATGTTGGCGTGGTATGATGACATCAAAAACCTGACCGAAAAGACGGGCGAAGAGCGCAATGCCTTCGTCCGTCGGCACGCGCGCAGCATTAGTGCTGGCAGTCAAAAGGCCATGTCCGTGAGTAGCGACGGACTCGAAGAAGACGAGGCCGACGCAGTGCCCTACTCAGCCAATGCGTCGGCCATCAACGCGGCGCCGCCGCTGGAGCAGCCAACTCCAATCCGCCCTCAACCAGGTGGGCGTTTTCCTTCCGATATCCAGGTGAATCACCACAACTTACAATCTCCCGCTCCGCCTTCTAGCGCATCCTCCGACAACGAGCACGACCTCATAGCCGCCGCAGGTGTTACGCCCGGCGGCACCATCTTGAGACATGGCCAGAATGATCCAAGTCGAGGGCTCCAGGATAAGAGCCGGGAAGTCAATCCGTACGAACTCAGCCCAACGATACCCACGACAAGCCACGAGTCCGAAACCTCGACTGCACAGCCCTCGACCACACACCCACAACCGACACAGACCTATAAGCTTTCGCCGCAAGACGTCTCCTCGAACGTCAACTCGCAGCCGAACGTGCCGTCGCAGACTCAAGCGCGACCTCAGCCCGACAAGTCTTTTTTAGGCAATAGGCCTGGCAGTGGTGTCGCCTCGAACCCGGACCCTGTCAGGCACAACTCGCTCTACGGCGACTGGATGGCGCCCGTCGCCGGCGGGGCCGCTGTTGGTGCAACGGGCGCCGAAGCTTATCGGAGACACCAGCTCGAGCGGGAGCAGCATCAGGAACATCTCAAAGTTGACGACGCCGACGATGCCGAGTCGCAGCACACCATTCCCATTCCACCCAAATCGCCAAAGCGAGATCTGGACCAGCTCAGGGAGTCGCGGGATCTGGATACCGTGGGAGGATCGGAGGATATTTCGGGTACGGCGGGTGGTATGGCCGTCGCGACGGGCGCGTTGGAGCCGCGGCAGCAGCAGCAGCAGCAGCAGCAATCTGAATCTCGAGATCTTGCAACCTCGAGCTCCGAGGAGGCGACTCCGCCGGCATCGAAGTCGACGGATAGCACTGCACCGTCGGCCGGTGCTTTGGATGGACACGCCGAGCATGCGAAGAAGACTGGCCAGATTTTTCCAAAGGTGTTGCGGCATGACACGGACGTTACGATCAGCGATCTTCATGTTCCGGGGAAGTTTCCGAGCGGGCAGCGGGCGTCGGTGTCAGAGTCTTGAGACTAATTGGAAGAGGAGGCTGGGGTTGGGGTACTTCGTGATCTATTTTGGTAGCTATCTTGATTACGCAATATCCCTCGCTACCTCTACGTTGTTTCGTCTCGTATTTATTTACTACATGATTAGCGAATATGACTTATGTTGATTTCTTCGTTGGGGTTTCCACGTCTACACTGCCATATGACTGATGGAAGTAAACATTACCTACCTAGGGGGATAAGACCGTTACCATTCGACCACTTTTTTATTACTGGATTCGATTCTTGATTGTTGTAACCAAATTTTATTTTTCTTTCCCGGATGTATGATGAAAGAGGTATCACATTTTGCGACTTTGGAAGAAACAGGGAAATATTTTTTTAGAAGGCCGCTACGACGCTAGGAATAGGGAAGCCACGTTTTCCAGACCATTGAAGCTGCTCTCGTCTAAATTGAGGCGGCGTCGTAAGATTCACCTTACGTTGGGGTTCTTTTCTAATTAACCAGGATGTCTTGCACGTTGAGAACTCTCGAGGTAAAGCGCTTGTTCAAAATATCTCTTATCCCGCATGCTTCACATATCTTACATGTTGCTTTTCGACGCCTCGCTCAGGATACTTGCACACCCTTCAAGCCATCCACCTCTCCAACCTAGAAAGGAGGAAGGTAAAAAGGATATCCACCATTCTTGATTCGGAATACGCTCAGCAAGAAGCTGTACATTCCAAACATGATGCCTCCCCACACCGCAACAGCAACAGCCTGCTTCTTCGGATCCGTCATCCTCGGGACTTTGAGCGCCAGCGAGATCGTTGCGAAAGTCAGTACGCCGTCTAATGCCAAATGTCAGCATCATCATCATCACCAACCTAACAAATTCCAAACCCCTCCCGAAACAGAAGCCAACGAGTGCACAACAATAAAAGCAACTTACACATGGCCGCCACAATCTGCGTCTCCATCCCGAACTGATTCTGGAACCCGCCCGCAAAATACGAGATATGCCCTCGCCCATCATTCGCCACATACGGCACCTTCCGGATGTTATTGTACATGTGGCCCGAAGTGAAGATGAGCACGGCGAAGACGCTCAGCGCCGCCCAGAGGGTGCCGCTCTGCGCGATGGGCATCACGTACGGCCACGCGACCGAGGCGAAGGTGAGGACGCCGAGCAGCGACGTCGTGACGACGACGATGCGCGTGTAGTTGATCGGACGCACGAGCCGTGGGTGCGGCGAGTCGGGGAGGTGTCGGGAGAGCCAGGCGTGCATGACGTTGGCGTCGCTGGCGCTGGGAAAGCGAAAGGAGATTGGTTAGCTATGAGGATTCTTCTTATGAGGAGGGATTATGACGAAGTTGAAGAAGGGATTTACCCTGTGTTGAAGTCGTAGCGGATGGGCTGAGCATCCGATTTGGCGTTGGGTCCTGAAGTGGGTTGGAAGAGAAGGAGGACCGGAGCGGTTTGAAGCATCATCTAGAATTTTCGCTTTAGTCAAGTATTTCATGGCAATTGTCTCTGTCGAATCCAAACGCACGGATTGGAAGGTCCCCTTCCCGTCCAAAAAGTCCAGGGTGCCGAAAAGAAGTCTCGATTCGCCTTTCTTATCCCCCTTCGTCCAGCTCTTTGCTAGTATTTCCCATTCGGGCTGGAATTCTTGACACAGCTGGCATCCAAATCTGGCCTCCAATGCCGTCAGAAGAATTGCAACTGAGTAATCTCGGGGCGCACCCGTCAATTGTTTGTACAAATCATCGTCAAGCTTGATGGGTGCAGATGACTGCTGTTTGCTGAAATACTCCTTGAACCGATCACCGGAGGATTTCTTTGCTGCAACGGCAGTCACAGGCAGCAGAAGCGCCGTTAAGGCCTGTAGAAACCTCATCTTCACGTTTCGAGTAGCTCCAACGAAGGATAGAGGAGTTATCGTCTGAGGTCGAAGAGGGAATTGAGATGCTGTCCTTTACAAAGTTTGGCCGAAGTATCTCCGGTTGGCCTAAGCTCTCGATTGTTTACATCCACAATCCCGCCGCGTCCACCATCAGACTCCCGTTGAAGATTTATTCTTAATGCCACCACTTTGAGGCGCAGTTCATTATTTCCCACCATGCCACCTGCTGCATCCAGGCAGAATACAGTAGCAATCCCTCAGGTAAGTCACTCTCACTTCATAATCGACATCATTGACTGATTGCTGTTGGCGTGCAGTCTCATCAATCATTACAGTCGGCAGCGCTAGACCTACAATACGAACAGAGTACTTGTACTATTGAACTACTCGAGAAAGACGAGGATATCCGGAAACTACGCTTTCAGTTATTGCTCCTCGAGGACGAAAATGATGATCTGCACGATCAATTAACAACAGAAGAAAATCGCGGTGATACGTTAGAAAGAGATGTTAGTGAGGCCCAACTGCGAGAAGACGAGGCATCGGCAGATGTACAGCGTCTCACGCAGGAGCTGCGACTGAAGATCAGAGAGGTTGAGACGGCCAGAGTAAGCCAGAGGGAGAGACCGACGAGGGGTTACTGTGTATTGACAATTGTTACAGACGGAACTTGTAGCCATGCAAAACGCATCGACAGACTCGAACAAAGTGCTGAAAGAGAAGCTCGCCCTGTCGCGGGAATTGGCCACTCTCAAACCAGAACTCGAGCACCTTCGGACACAGACTTCGTTACATCAGGAGTTACTCGCTGGAAAGCTCTCGCTTCAAAGGCAGCTCAGCACCATTCAGGTAGAGCTAGAGAACGAGAAGCGATCAGCTCAGCGAGCGCTCGAGAAGGGTAGAAAAAGTAATGCGCGCGACATCGTCCAAGAAACCCAGCTCGAAGATCTGCGCAAAGAGCTGTCAAAGGAAAAGCGAGAGCGGGAGAAGTTGGAAAAGTCCCTCCAAGAAGCCCTGCAAGAAGCCGAAAGCGAGCGGCGTAAAGTTGAGCGGGCGCAAGCCAAAGACGCAAAGGCGAGCAAGAAGGGCGAGCAGCAAGAGTCCAAGCTGCAGGACCTCCAGGACCAACTAAAAGAGGAGAAGCGTGAACGCGAGAAAGCAGCCAATGCAGCTGAAAAGGCTCAGACGGAATGGGAAGACCAGAGGGCAGTCCTTGACGACAAGTTGAACCAATTCCGGACGAAGTTGAGATCGACCAAAGACAAGCTTAAGGATACAGAAGTCGAGCTAGCAAAAGCACAGGAGGCCGCTGCAAAAGCTGCTGCTAATCCTGTGAACAAGGCTGCGAAAAATCCTCGCAAACGTAATGCAGTATCCGAAGACCCTGATGCAGCCATTGGAACTCCTGGAGATGGCATGCAAGCAAAACGAACGAAGCGCGGAACTAGCAGTATCCTGGGAGACAAGTCCACCTTCTCAATCACGCCCTTCCTTAACCGCACAAGCCTTGCCCCAGAAAGCCCCGGAGAAGAAAACGCCACCACAAGGTTACCAGTAATCACTGCTTCGGACGACGAGGACGCCACATCAAGAACACCCTCCGCCGCCCCAAAAAACGCAGCCAAGAAGCCCACCGCCGCCAAACCCAAGCCCCTCGCCCCAGCTCCCAGCAAGGCCAACCCCAAAGCCGCGCCCGCAAGCAAGACTGCCGCCGCCGCCGCCGCAGCAGGACGTAAGAAGTCCGGCCCCCCTAGCCTCGAAGCCGTCACCGAAGAAGAAGGCCCCGAAGACGACACCACCGCCGCCACCGCCGCCGCCACCACCACTACCAACCCCATCAACAAGCCCCAGCCCACGTCCAAACCCACCACCACCGCAGGACTCGTGCCCAAACCCGCGCCCGCCGCCACCGCCCGGAAATCGCTGGCCTCGTTCGCCACGTTCAACGCCGAGCCGGCGGCGCCCGAGCAAAAGACGACGACGAAGAAGAAAAAGAAGAAGCGGCTGCTCGGGTCGTCCGGGCTCGGGACGACGCTGTTCGATGTCGACGAAGAGGACGATCGGGGCGCGGGGTCGAAGCCCGGGGCGGTGGGGATGGGGCGGGGTTTGTTTTTTGGTGGACAGCGGGCGTTGGGGGCGATTGCGGCGAAGAAGGCGTTGGCGGGGGGGAAGGCTGGGAAGGGTGCGAGTGCGGGTGCGGGTGCGGGAGGGGGGCTGGTTACGACGGAGGAGGGGTTTCAGTTTTCGCCGTTGAAGAAGGATAGGAGGGCTGCGGTGGCGAGGTAGGGGGTTTGTGGGGACGGAAGTGGGTGAGTTGCAAGTGGTGTTGGCTTGCGATGTTTGGGATTGATCTGTCTTTGCACTTGGCTGGTGTCCTGGTGATGGCGTTGGTTATGTTCAGTCTGTGAAGATCTCTTCTCGTGTTGGGTCGGGTTTCCGCTTCAGGGCTACGAAGTATGCTTCTTTGGATTCCTATCTCAAGTTCAGAAGTCATCATACTATTCCTCGGTTGAAAATCTTACGCTCCGTGATGAATCCGGCTTGTCTCGATGCACCTTGGTGAACAAGTGCTTCAGCCTCCTTTCGAGAACCTTGTCCTCTGAGCCCTGGTAGAATTTGCATATGAAATGGCCTCCCGTTCGTAACGTATCGTAGCAGAATGTCAATGCTGCCATACATAAATCCTATTAACCTCGTCAGCCAAAACCGCTTGTTTAGAGCAATAAGTGAGCGAGGGCATACCATACTCCCCGCATGATCTCGAAACGGTATACCACTCGTATTCATCATCCTAGCATACGGTTCAGTAAGACTCCTTATATAAAACCCACTCGTCTGGTCCCAGGGTGCTGACATGTCACTCAACACCACATCCACCACTTTCCCATCCCGTTCATCCCTCTCCTTCTGGCTCATCCGATCCTTCTCCTCTACTTTCTCATCCCCACGCTCAGCACTCTCACTCCCCGAACTCACACCCATTCCAGCTTTGCTCTCCCGCTCAAAATACCTCGTCTCTTCCTCAACTACTTCCTCTTCCTCTTCCTCAACAAACTGCCTATTCCATCGTGAGCGCCCCAAATTCTGGTCCCGCACGTAATTGCGGACCTCCGCCTGAATATCGGGGCTTAAAAAGTTCCCCTGAATCGTCGAGACGCCTCGAGGCGGCTGAGCAGGGATGATATCGATCCCAACGACCCGTCCACCGGGGAAAACGCGCGAGATGGCGACTTGGGACCAGGAGCCTGGAGCGTATCCCTTTATGCAACGAAAACAATCAGCTTAGCCATACCAATGCGAATGTCAAGATGGCCAATATAGCCAGCCGGCCTCAGGTTTCCGCGGGGATGGGGGAGAAGGAGTCAGGCGCACCAAATCCACCACCGTATTTCCCCTCTTGAAGAGTTTGTGCTTTTCATCCAGCTCCAGCAGCTTAAACGCAGCGCGGCTTTTGAGCCCCTGGACGCGGGCTTCCTTGGCAAAGCGATCCCGGAACTGGCGCGTCTTCCATCGATTCGAGGAGGATGAGGCCGAGGGACGTGATAGCGGTTGTAGGCACCATTGTGTGGTGAGGGAGAACGAAAGGTACGAGGGCCGAGAACGAGGGAGTAGTAGCCTACTCAGCGTGGGAGAAATTACTGGACTCCATATCTTTTGAGCGACGGGCCGTTGACATAGGCTCGGTACGCTCATATGTACGGAGGCTTTTCCTGGAATGCGGAATCAAGAGGTACCTACCCCTAATCGCGCGTCACAGCCGATATCCGGAAGCAGTGTAAGTGAACTGTGAAGAGGACGGGCGTCCCTCCAAAGCCCGCAATTGCAGCCAATCAAAGGCTGCCGGCAACTGCAATTCAGGTAGACGAACGCTGCTTCTCGAAATAACTGAGCTAAGTTTTTGATACCACTGTAGGTAATACTTATTAAGGGCGCTATTCAGGAATTTGTATGCAAGGATGAGATAGGAGAGATTTCGTCGCTACGATTGACATAAATCACAGTTCCGACCGTAGAGAAGAGAGCCAGATTCCATGCAAAATTCAATACTTGTTGGATTAGCCACTTTCTAGGCTTCTCATTGGCTACGAATGTCGATCATTAGCTAGCAATATCG